>PVKH010014902.1:0-16299 GCA_004027955.1 Chaetophractus vellerosus | reverse complement strand
ACTAACCATGGTCCATAGCGTACACTTAGCATATTTTTTCCATACCCTCCATTATCAACATAGTACATCTTTAGCACAGATGCATGAATATTACATTATTGCTGTTAGCCACAGTCCATAGGTTACCCCAGTTGTATTTTTCCCATGCTTCTCCACATTCCCACCAACCTGCAATAGTGACATATATCAGCTCTAGCTCATAGAATGCCAAAATATATAGTGAGCAACAAAAGAATACATGACAAACAAAGAAAGAGGAAATGATGACCCACCCAAAGGAAGAGGATAAAAATACAGAAATCACAAATGAAGGAGATGAGACTGTGGATACACTGAACAAAACCTTTAAGAAGAGGAGAAGAAGGAAAACACAGCAAAAGAACTAAATGATCAGGAAAACAATGAATGAACAATAGAGTCTAATTAAAGAAATAGAAAATTTATAAAAGAACAAGATAGAACTACTGGAGTTGAAGACCACAATAACTGAAATTAAAATGTGCAGGAGGATTCAAGAGCAGATTGGAGCTGGCAGAAGAAAGAATCAGTGAACTCAATGACAAGACACTTGAAATGAGTCAGGCTGAGGAGCAGAAAGAAGAAAGAAATATTAAAAGCAAAAAATAGTTTGACAGCTTTGAGACTCCATCAAGTGCACCAATATATGTACATGTTATGGGAGTCCTGGAAGGAGAAGAAAGAAAGTAAGGGGCAGAAAGAATAGTCAAAGAAATAATCACAGAAAACTTCCCAAATGTAGCAAAAGATGTGAATATTCACATCCAAGAAGCCCAGAGAATGCCAAAACAGGATAAACATGAAGAAAAATACATCATGTTATTGATTACACTATCAAATCCTGCTGAAATAAAAATGAAAATAAGTGAATACTATAAACAATGATATGCCATTAAATTAGATAACTAGATGAAATGGACAAACACTTAGAAAACACGCAAACTACATACATTGACTCCAGAGGAAATAGATGATCTCAACAAACCAATTACTAGTCAAGAGATTGGATCAATAATCAAAAACTTCCCAACAAAAAAAAGCCCAGGACCAGACAACTTCCCAGGGGAATTCTACCAAACATTCCAAGAAGTCTTAACTCCAATTCTGCTCAAAATCTTCTAAAAAAGTGAAAAGGAAGTAGCACTCCCTAACTCATTCTATGAGGCCAAAATTACTCTCAAACCAAATCTGGATAAAGATACCACAAGAAAAGAAAACTACAGACCTATATATTTTATGAATATAGATGCAAAAATTCTCAATAAAATGCTAGCAAACTTAATCCAACATCATATTAAAATAATTATACACCATAATCAAGTGGGATTTATCCCTGGTATGCAAGGTTGGTTCAATATAAGAAAATCAATTAATGTAATACACCACATTAACAGAATTCAGGAGAAAAAAAAACACATGATCATTTCAATTGATGCAGAAAAGGCATTTGACAAAAGACAGAACCCTTTCTTGAAAAAACAATTAGAACACTAGGAATAGAAGGAAATCTCCTCAACATGATAAAGGGCATATATGTAAAGTCCACAGATAACATCCTACTTAATGGTAAAAGTCTGAAAATTTTAGCTCTAAGATCAGGAACAAGACAAAGATGCTCAGATATACTGGAAGTTCTTGTCAGAGAAATTAGGCAAAAGAAAAAGAAATAAAAGACATCCAAATTGGAAATGAAGAAGTAAAACTTTCTCTATTTTTACAGATGATATGATCCTATATACAGAAAATCCTGAACAAACAACAGCAAACTCCTGGAGCTAATAAATGAATGCAGAAAAGTGGTGGGGTAAAACATCAACACCCCAAAATCAGTATTATTTCTATATAGAAACGATTAAGAATTGGAAGAAGAAACCAAGACAATTTCCTTCAAATTAGCAACTAAAAGATTCAAATATCTAGGAATAAGTATAACCAAGGATGTAAAGGACTTGTACACAGAAAACTACAAAACATTGTTGAAAGAAATTAAAGAAGACCTAAATTAATGGAAGGTTATTCCGTGTTCATGGATTGGAAGACTAAATATCACCATGACAGCAATACAACCAAAAGCAATTTATAGATTCAGTGCAATATCAATAAAGATCCCAACAACATGCTTTGCAGAAATGGAAAAGCCAATATTCAAATTTATGTGGAAGGATGAGCAGTCCCAAATAGCTGAACCCATCTTTAAAGAAGAATGAATTTGGCAGACTCACACTTCCTGATCTTAAAACTTCTTACAATGCCACAGTAATCAAAACAGTGTGGTAATGGCACGAGGACAGATATATAGACCAATGGGATAAAATTGAGAACTCAGAAATCAACCTTCACATTTTTAGCCAACTGACTTTTGACAAAGTGGCAAAGGCCAGTCAATGGGGAAATAATTGCCTCTTCAACAAATGATGCTGGGAAACTGAGATCTCCATTTTCAAAAGACAGAAGGAGGGCCCCTACTTCATACCATATAAAAAAATCAACTCAAAATGGATCAAAGACATAAATATAAGAGCTAGGACTATGAAATTACTAGAAGAAAATATAGGGAAGGATCTTCAGGACTGAAGCTATATGTTTCCCATTCAGTTTTTGCCTTTGCTGCATCCTTAAGTTATGTTGTGTTTTCATTTTCATTTGCCTCAAGATATTTCCCAATTTCCCTTGTGATTTCTTTGACCCAATGGTTGTTTAAGAGTACATTGTTTAGCACCAACCAGTGATGCATTTGGAAAAGGACATTGACAAAAAGGGGAAACATCAAATACAAAATTTTTTTTATGGATAAGAGATTTCAAAATGAGTTGGGAGATCATTTCAAAGGTTATACTTATGCATGTCTCAGGCAGATCTCACTAACTGCCACTATGAACAAAGCTGCAAATAGGGGTGTTCCTGAGGGCTCTAGAGCAATCCCAACACTTTAGGCAAGGAACACAACCCCTTGAAATCAGCACCCTGTCAGTAGGCCTTACCTTGGAATTTATGACAACCCATTTCCCCAATGTAACAGTCTCATTTATAATTTCCTTACACATGACTCATCTACCCCTTTTATTTGAGCCTGTAATTAGCACTGTATCCATTAAATATCTGTTTATGAGACTTAACTCTTCAGTCTTAATATGCCAGTTGAGCCCTGAATCTCAGAAGAGTTGTAGTCAACACTTACTCTCCATTTCATTGGACTCACCTAGGACAACAAACAAAATGATGTTGATGGACAATCCCCATCCCCCAAAACAGAGAGTATCAACAACTGCAAGCAAAAAGGTTCCTTCCATCCACCGCAATAAGATGTAAGCCCTCTCAATCTCAGGCAGAGCAGTCATCACCATCCCCAAATCCTCAAGGTTGAGGAATGAACAAACATAAAGGGGGGATGCTACCACGGACAAAGTAAACTTATTAGTATGGTAGTAATGGAAGAACACATAACATTGAAATAAAGATAGTGGTTACCAGAGGTTACAAGGAGAGGGAAAGGGAATAATAGGTGGAACATAGAGCATTTTTAGGGCATTGGAATTAAGCATAAACCACAATGTAAACTATAGACCTTGGTTAGTAGTAATGCCTCAATCTTTATTCATCAATCTGAACAAATATACCACACAATTGTAAGATTTTATTAATATGGGAAGATGGGGGGGGGGTGAGGTATATGAGAATCCCTTATACTTTCAATGTAACTTTTCTGTAATCTAAAACCTCTTTAAAAATAGTTTATTATATTTATTTTTGGAGTGCATTGTTTAATTTCTGCATATTTGTGAATTTTCCATTTCTCCCTTTGTTATTGATTTCTACCTTTATTCCGCTGTGGTCAAAGAATATATACATTGCATGCTTTCATTGCTTTTAAATTTATTAAGACTTGTGTCACCAAACATATGGTCTATCCTGGAGAATGATCCATGTGCATTGGAGGAGAATTTGTATTCTGTTGCTGTTTGGTGAGGTATTCTATATATTTCTGTGAGGTCTAGTTGGTTTATAGTATCAGTCATGTCTTCTATTTCCTGTTGATCTCTGTGTACGTGTTCTATCCATTATTGAAAGAGGTACATTGAAACTTCCTACTATTAATGTAGAACCATCTATTTCTCCTTTCAAATCTGTCAATATTTGCTTCTTATATTTTGGGATTCTGCAAATATGTGCATATATATTTATAATTGTTACATCTTCTTGGTGAATTGACCAAATATTATTATATAGTGACCTTCTTTTCCCTCATAACAGTTTTTGACTTAAAGTCTTTTTTATCTGATATTAGTTTAGCTACCCCAGCTCTCTTTTGGTTACTATTTGCATGGTATATATATATTTTCCATCCTTTCATTTTCAACCTACTAGTGTCTTTGAATTTAAGGTGACTGTCTTGTAAACAATCTATAATTGGGTCATGCTTTTTAATCTATCCTGCCAATCCCTGCCTTTTGACTGAAGAGTTTAATCCATTTACATTTAAAGTAACTACTGATTATGCAGGACTTTTTTCTGCCATTTTGCTATCTGGTGCTTTTATGTCCTATATTTTTTTGCCCTTCAATTATGAGTATTGTACTAATTTCTTTCTGTATACATTTTTTCATATAGTTTTTTATGGTAATCATAGGGCTTAAATTTACCATCCTAAATCTATAATCACACATGATTTGATACCAACTTATTTCAATAGCAGAGACATACACTGCACCTATACCCTATGTTCCCCCAACTTTTTGCTTATTGTATGTCCAAAACCATGAATTTATCATTACTTTTTATGCATTTACATTTTAAAACCTGTAAGAAGTAAAAAGTGGAGTTACATGCCAAAAATACAATACAATAATATCGGCATTTATAATTCCCATATGGTTACCTTTATAGAAGTCTTTATTTCTTTATGCTGCTTTGAACCACTGTCTAGTATCCTTTCTTTTCAGTCTAAAGAACTCCCTTTAGGTCTCATAGAACTCCAAAGTGGATATCACCCCAAATAGTGGGGCTCCTGAGGGCTCTGGAGACACCCAGGTCCTATGTCAGGGCTGATAGCTCTGGAGTTTGGTGCCTTGCCAGTGGCACCTACTTTGGAGTTTGTGCTCCTGAGAGTGAGAGTCGGACTCAACTATGTCTTCCCTGCACACGGCTCATCTGCCCCTTCTATTCAAACCTATACTGGTGCTGGAGTTTGTAGGTATACACCCAGAGACTGGAGTCTTTGGGCTGTCCATATGCCAGCTGGCCCTGAACCTTGGTGGAGCAGCAACTCCTACTATACAACTCACTGGACTCACCCAGGACAACTGGTGGGGAAATGATGATGGACAATGGCCATCCCAGGGAATGGAGAGAGTCTGCAGGTGCAGGGAGGATAATCCCATCCATCTTCCCCATGGGATATAAGCCCCTTCTCAATTGGAGGTGGAGTGGACATCACCATCCCAGACTCCTCAGGATGGGGGGAAGAGCTATGGACTAGAGTGGGCTTACTTGTATTCTACTATAGGCATATTGTGATTCAAGCAATGGAAGAAATTACAACATTGATGTGGAGCCAGTGGCCACTGGAGGCTCTGGGGGCAGGGAGAGGGAAAAGCACTTGTAATACAGGGGCTTTTTCAGGACTTGGGAATTGTCCTGAATGACATTGCAATGACAGATGTAGGCCATTTTATATCATTTATATGCAGAACTGTGCGGGAGAGTGTGGTCTACAACGTGAACTATGGTCCATGCTTAATGGCAAAGCCCCAGAATGTGTTTATCAATTGCAATTAATGTGCCACACTAATGAAGGATGTTTATGTGGGAGGTTTGGGAGGTGTGGGAGGTGGAGCATATGGGAATCCCTATATTTTTTGTGTAACCTTTATGTAATCTAAGTGTCTTTTTAAAAATTCAATAAACTATATAAAAAAGGTAAAAAATTAAATATTGAATTTAGCAGTCAAAAAAGGAGTCAGGGAGTTAAGCTATAATGTAAAAAGTGGGAAATTTCCTAAAATGAGGAAGTTTTGATTCTCTTTTTTGTTTGGGGAGAGTGTGCTAGATAGTAGCTGAAGTTGGTTGAAAAACTTACTCCATTAACATTTTTTAAAGTAAAAAGAAGAAGGGTATTTGAGAGAACATACCAGTGAGTTCTTTCCACAAAAGTAACCTGCTCCCACTTTGTAATCACATTTTACAGCCATGTTGATAACCTAGAAATTTTTCTTAGTATATCCTGATGGTGACTTACATGAAAGATCTTAAATAGGATTGTAGTTGTGTAAGGAGTAAAATATTGTGACAGTCTACAAAAATAATTTAATTTTACATGATCTCTTTTATAACAGAGAACAGTACAGGTACTGTTATTTTTTAAAATCAAGAAATGATTTTTTGGTAAATTTAATATTTCTTCCCTTTGGACCTTTGTATAAAACTATTCTTGTATTTGATGGAATGTTTTGAGAAAACACTTTTATCAATAAGCATACAGTAATTGTCTAAAATTGTACATTTAGAATGGAGTAGTTTAAATTTGATGACTCAGAAGTTTGCAAAATAGCAAAGAAGACTAGATTTGGAAAGCATGGTCTGGGATTACTTGTCAAATTATTTATTTATTTATTTTTTAAAGATTTATTTATTTTTATTACATATCTCCCCTCCCCCCTGCTGCGGCGATGCGCCGAGACTGGTCACTGTGCAGGCGCGGCTTTCCCCGCTTGTAGGCGGCTTCTGCTTCCATTCACGGGCCGGCTTTCAGTTCGCGGGTGGCTGGCTGCGCTCCATTCGCGGGCGACCTGCCCTGCCCATGGCGGCTTTTGCCCTGTCCGTGGCAGCTTTTTGCCCTGCCCATGGCGGCTTGCCATTCTCAAGGCGGTCTGCCCGCTAGGAGAGGTCCCCGGGATCCGAACCCGGGGCCTCCCATGTGGTATGCCGGTGCCCTATCCACTGGGCTATCGAGCCGGCCCCTGTCAAATTCTGAAGCTATGAAAAATAAATGTGTTTTGACTTTGGATTACAAAACCCTGTTTGAGATTTTAAAAATTCATTGAAATAAAATTATTTTAAACTTTTTTTTTAAAAAAAGAACTCCCTTTAGCATTGTTTGTACTGCAGTTCTAGTAGTGGCAAACTTCTTCAGCTTCTGTTTAACTGGGAATTTCTTAATCTCTCCCTCATTTTTGAAATACAGGCTTATCAGATATAAAATTCTTGATTGGCATTTGTTTTCCTTAGCACTTTAAATATTTCATCCCACTGTGTTCTGGCCTGCATGATTTCTGACAAGAAATCAGCTATTAATCTAATTGGTACTCCTTTGTGCATAACACATTGCTTTTCTCTTGCAGCTGTCAGAACACTCTCCTTGTCCTTGGCATTTAACAGTTTGATTAATATGTGTCTGGATGTGGTTCTCTTCAAGTGGGCTTCTTGAATGTGCAAATTCATCCTTTTAAAAAAAAAAAGCATGGGAAGTTTCCTGCCATTATTTCTTTGACTATTCTTTCAGCCTCTTTCTCACTTCTTTTAGAGAATTCATAATGCAGAATTGGTATGCTTGATGGAGTCTTACAAATCTCTTAGGCTCTATAACCTTTTATTTTCATTCCTTTTTCTTTCTGCTCCTTCGCCTGAACCATTTTAATTGTTTTGTCATTGTGTTCACTGATTCTTTCTTCTCCCAGTCTCAGTCTGATTTTGAAAGCCTTTAGGGAAGTTTTCATTTCAGTTATGATGGTCTTCAACTCCATTATTCCTGTTTGGCTCCTTTTTAAAATTTCTGTCTCTTTATTGAGATTCTTACACGCCCATTCATTGTTTTCCTGATATCAACTATTACTTTCTCTGTGGTTTTCTTCATCTCCTTGAGCATATTAAGGATCATTTATGTTTAAATTGTTTATGTATTATGCCCAAAGCTGGGCCTACTTTATTTCTGTATTTTTATCTTGTTCCTTTGGATGGCTCATCATTTCCTATTTCTTTGTTTGACTTGTTGATGACTGTGCATTTTAATACTGTTGAGAGTTAACTCTGGGTTTTGGTCCCTGAGCTGTCTGTTCCCTAAGGTAGTATCCAACTACTGTTATGACAGATTTCCTTGAGTACTAGAACTAACTAAATTAAACAAACTAATGCAAAAACACCTTTCACAGTCTTTCTGAAATGGCCTTTTGTTGACTGATACTCTCCTTCAGAATTTAATACTCTTGCCAAGATCAGCCTGAAGTAAACATGAATTACAGCATCCTTTGCACCTTTTCTGTGCCTGAGTATTGTATTGAGCTTATGCTTGCTCATGATATTAGGAATTCCCCCATTTATGGAAAACTCAAATGCTCCCTCTACTCTCTATGAAATAGGCTTTTCCCTCCTCCTAGGTTCTATATATTTTTTTACTTAAAGCAGTTAACCCTTTTCCCCTGGTCACTTTGACTTAATTTTATTACGCCGTTTTAGTGGTCCACATGCTGCAGGGCATGTTCTGGGAGGGTGAGCTTGAGCAGTTTGAGTTTACTCAATAGGTTTTCCAGTCTGCCACATGATAGACTGACATTAACATACAGCAACCCCAGTATGTACATAGGGTTTACTCTGCTCTCTCTAGAATAGGGCCAGGGGCCGACAATGTGAGCATAGGCTGGCTCCACACTGTGACAGGAAGGAGTCTGGATGGGGCAAGCAATGGTGCAGGAACTTCTCCTGCCATTTTTAAAGCTAGGTGTTCTTATTGGGCACTTGCCCAATCACTGCCACCCTTTAACAGCTTTCTGGAGTTTCAAGGAAGATGGCTCAGTCATTTTTTGCTAGTAGTTCAAGGATTCTGTGGAGAACAGTACTCTGGAGTTTCTTACACTGGTATCCTGGTCAACCAAAAGCCACAATGGGTTTTTATGGCCTTTCCCTGTTTCTATTATGTTGCCAATGGGCCCGTTTTCTGTAATTGATCCATTCACAGGTAGTCCTCAATTTCTCCTTATTATAATAATTTCTACTATTACAAACTCACACTTCTGAACTCTCTGAAGCTGATCTATTTTTGCATACCTACATACTTTTGACTAAACCCAGGGACTAAACATATTTTGTGAACCAACTTAAGTGTGACTCTATGACAAACAGAGATTCAGGTACTTCAAAGTGCTGCATATCTGTGCTTGCTATATGCCACCATTGGCAACCACATGGAATTCTTTGGGGGAATGCACTTCTAGGACTATAATGGTTGTTCAACATTATTCTGTTCCTTGCATTTGTACTTGGTAACCACTCTTAGTGGCCACTGTAGAAGACCTAAGTGAAGTCCTAAGGACAAGTTGTGGGATGATGTGTTTGGGGGTAGCGGAATGCATATAGATTGAGAAGTCCCAGTCTCATGACCCTTTTTGCTCCTTACAAATAAGACATTAAGTTAAAAAGAAGGTACTATAAACTCTTCATTGGAGAGCAGAATTAATAGTGATCATCTTTGAGTTCTTCTGCAGAAGGATAGTTCCTGAGAAATTGAAAGGAATTTGTCAAAAGAGGGTCTCCCCATAAAGAGGACACTAGTTTGGGATCAGTAGACAATGTTAGAGGTTTGTTATTTTTGTCATTGTGTTTTTCTATAATATATTACCTCAGAGAGAAAGGAAATCAATTACATAGACACCACATGTATGAATGTATGGTTATAATTTAATCTAAGACCATCCAAAGTTACACATTAAATAAGGAATAAAAATGAACTATTAAACTCTAATATTAATATTGCATTCTTATATTAGTTTAAGGTATTCACAATTTATCACTTATTTTCAGAATTTTGTAAAACCTCAGCAGTCTTATGGCAACCTTAGACACCCAAATTTCTAGATAAATCCTCTTTAATTCATTTTACATTTACTCTCTCCAAAAGTGTTTGGATCCTTAAGGTTTTTAGAAGTATGTATTTGTAGTTGAGAGACAGTAATGTAATAACTTGTGTAGTCTACCCCTTTAGCTACTCAGCGTCCATACTCACTGTATTACACACATTTGCACTTTCATATAACAAAATATTCTGTTTTCACCAAAGACAGCAACTATATTTCTGACAAACGAATATATTATCCCCCTTTCTCCAAATTGTAGATATAAGATGCTAAGCCTCAATAGCTTGTGCATCTATTTCTGGGCCGTGTATTATTTTACTCTTTAAATTCAATTGTAGTCCATTAAATGTTCTTTTATCTAAAGACTAAACAGTGAAGTTAACCTCTGTATTAGTCAGCCAAAGGGGTGCTGATGCAAAATACCAGAAATCTGTTGACTTTTATAAAGGATATTTGTTTGGGGTAGCAGCCCACAGTTACCAGGCCATAAAGCATAAGTTACTTCCCTCAACAAAGTCTGTTGCCATGTGTTAGAGCAAGATGGCTGCCAATGCCTGCAAGGGTACAGGCTTCCTGGGTTCCTCTATTCCTGGGGCTCATTTCTCTCCAGGCTCAGCTCCTCTGCTCTCTCCACAAATCCAGCTGTAGAGTATCAAGCAAATGGCTCACCTGTCTTCCTGGGGCCTCTGCTGTGTCCAATTGAGCCTTCTCTCCTTCTTCACATATCTGGTTCTCTATATGTTTGCATCCCAGGTTCCAGGATCAAAACTCCAAACTCCCTTCTCTGTGGTGTGGTTTCTCAATGTCCTACTGATGTGGCCCAATCAAAGCCTCAATCATTATTTAATCAAGTAAAAGTGAAACCTCTGAATCCAAAATAATCTAATATGCCCAGAGGAACACACCAGTTTACAAACATAATCTAATATCTGTTTTTGAAATTCATAAACAATATCCAACTGCTACAACCTCCAACAAAATTTGTATACAATAATGATGGAAGAGAAGAAGAAAGAGTTAATCTACATAAACTCATAAATACACAGATATAGATATAAAAATACACACAAGCACACACACACCAAGCAAAGATGAAAATATATATAGGTGCTACTATCTTTATTTTTGTAATTTGTCACCAGGCCATTGTAGATATATGTGTAACTTCCTTCTTCTTTTACCCATTCAACATTTCCTTTGTTTTCAGATAGTACCACAACTAGTTGAGGTGTTTACCTGGTTAGAAGACACAAATCTTCATTCCCTTAGTAAGTGTCTTTTGTTGTTGCTGTTGCAGTTTTATTAACTTTTATGATTGGACATTGAAGTACTAAAAAGAATTCTTAAGCCCCATACATAGTCCTTCCTGCCTCCTTTGTGTAGCAACAACCAATTTTTACCTTAGCAATCACCCTAGCCAGTAGAGTAACCTTTTTTATTCTTATTGGCTCAGTGACATGGAGAGCCAAAAATGGCCATGTAGCAGTCTCACTTTCCAAATCAATGAAGCAATTGTTGTTCCCCTGGTAGAAGAATACCTCTAAATCAGCAGTGTTCAAAGTTGTAGGAATAAGAATAATAAATTCTTCAAATGGACTATTAGGTGTGAGAAGAGGAGCTCTGCTAACTTCCATCTCTTGATTCCCATAATCATGTATTTGGTTATGGGATAAATGGTGCCATAAGGTGTCTCTTTAAAAATCATATAATGTCTCTCATAAGATAGGACACCATTCCTTTCAAGTGATGGGGTTGAAAGGGATCTGGGTGAAGAAATAATATGGTAATACCAATTAATCCCATGTGTGTGAGTCCACTGCTGCTTTCTTTTGTTTTGAAATAAGTTTCTTTTTCTGAAGCAATGCTGTGTGTAATACCATGACAAATGAAAATGACCTTCTGTAAAGTCCATGAATGATGGTGCTAGGAAAAACATTATGGGCAGCAAAGAAAATTCATGTCCAGAATATGAATCTGTTCCAGTAAGGACAAATCTCTAGCCCTTCCATGTTGGAAGGGGTCCAGTGTAATCAACCTGTGATCATGTGGCTGAATGGTACCTCTAGGGAATGATATAATCTTGGTACTGAGTGTTGCTCTCCACTGTTGGCAGGTTAGGCATTTAGCCTTGGTGAGTTGAAGTCCATGTTTTCAAACCATGCATTGCCTCCATTCCGGTCACAATTTCCGCTTTGTGAATTGACCCATTTATCATTCTTTGTAGTCCTTTGAATAAAATGCTGATTGATATTCAGAAATTATGTCGTTTTTGTCCACCAGTTTTATTGAAATCTTCCTCTGCAGTGGATGGCCTTTGGGGAGCATTCACAAAGAACACAGGTATTTTTGCATTTCATGTACATTCTGAGAGGTGCCTCTACTGACCTCTTTCCCAGACCTTCTTGTCACCCATATTCCAGTCCTGTTTTTTTCCAAGGCCTTTATCCAGTTCAATAATTAGCAACAGTTGATTATGCACTGTAGCTCTATCATTCTGGTTCTCTCTCAGTTCAAAAAACGAGGATAGCCAAATGTATCACTTTCTGCTTAAGTTCTGCCCACTCTGAAGGTGATCTTTCACCATGGTTTTTCAGGACCTCCCAAGTGATACTATAATGCAATAGCTCTCCACTTTGGGTGGTGTCAGCATATCATGTAGAATCATCTGCAAACTATGCCTGAGATTTTTCTTCCTCCGTCAACTAGTTCTAAGATTCATGAAACCTTGGGTTTGGTTCAAAGGAGAGGAGGCAATGTAGCAGGAGTTGATGACAAAGAAGCCTAAGTCACCTGCTTGTGCATCTTACATGTGTCTTCCTGACAGGTTCAAACACAATCTCTATAGACCATTTTCACTCAATGATAGATTGCTACAGTGCATGCACAATCTTATGTGTTAGTGGATCAAATAGCTCCTAATTCATTGTGGAGGGCTCAAGTTACATGGCCACTTAATGTTTTATGGTTAGGTGTTCACTTTTTACCCAGATTCTTTAGTAAGCCAGAAGCTGTTTCTCTGAAGGAAAATAGTTCTCTGCAAAATAGGGCATAGATTTTCTCCAAAATCCTGTGCACTGTGAGTCTCTTAATAGTATTTATCAGAGGCTCCATATAGCATCCTTTTTTGCCTCAGATGCTTCAAGTATCATTGGATCTGCTAGGTCATAGGTAAAAAGAGAAGAGCTGCTTTGTGCAACAGAGCAGAAAAGCCTTCTCTTCCTCTGGTCTCCTTTCAAAACAGACACCCTTTGGACTTGGAAGTAGCACATTCAAATTTGGTATATGTTGCAACAAAAACAAACAAATGAATAAGTCCACCAAGCACTGTGCCTTTTTATCTTTTTATTTTTAGATGTAGGTGTTGTTGAAGCAACTTGACTTTCACTTTGGAGTGGTAGTTTGATATGTGCTATACCACTGGACCTACAGAAATTCCACTGAGGTGGCTGGTCCATGAATTTTCACTTGGTTTATTTCCCACCTTCTGGTTTGCATATGAGGAATCATCTAAAATTATTGTTTCTTTCGGCTCATTAGATCCAGTCAGCAAAATATCATCAATGTAGTAGTCCAATGTGATGTTTGGGTGGATTTGCCAAGATCATTAAGATCTCTGTGAATAGCTCTGTGGCAGAAAGCCAGAGAACTGAAAAACCCATAGGCAAGAATGTGAAGCTGTACTGTTGACCCTGCCAGGAAGAAAAGCAAACTACTTCTTGTGGCCCTTACAAATTAGTATGGAAAAAAAAAGTATTTGTCAGATCAATAGCTGCTGTAAGTTGCCTAAGTAATCCCATAAAGATATTACTTCTACAATAGCCACTGTAATTATAGCCGCCACCTAATCCATTTTATGATGATCACATCACAGGCATTCTCCAAGATGCATCGACATTATGCACAGGCCAAGCACACAGGTTAAATGGAGATGTTATAGGTAGCATCAATCTTTCTTCTTTCAAGTTTTTTGATTATGGCACTAATCCCTCCAGGGATATGGTCTTGCATTTGTCTTACTGTCCTGGTAGGAAGAGCAAGTTTCAGTTGCCTCATGAATCAGAGGACCAGTGAGAAGATGCTGTCATTGGCCAAGTGTATCTAATAGTATTATATATAAGAAACTGGGAAATAACCACAGAGTGGACTGTGGAACTACTGGTCCCACTGTATTTTAAATTCGGGATGAGACGGCATCTCTCACCTAACTTTCCTAAGCCCTCAATTTGATTTGTGGGCCACAGTATTATTTTGAGTAACAAGGAATTAGTGTCAATTTAAATTCAGTGTCTAGTGAGCCCTGAAAAATCTGGATGTTTTCCTTTCCCCCTTGTACATTTTATGGAATTGGAAGAAACATCTTTCTCAAAGCTTCAGAAAGAAGTTAAAGGACTATAGTAATAAGTTGAGTGCCAGATCAAAAAAAAGCTACCAAAAAGGGCTTCCCTGGCTGGCATATCTGCTATGCTTCACTTACTTGGCATGAAGCCAGCCCAAGCTCTCAGTGTGAATGCCTGGTCCCAGTTCCAGAGAAAGCACAGTAATCTTTTTGCACATATGGGGAGTATGTCTGGTCCAATCTGTCTGGTGATAGCCTGAGGGACTCGATATCCCAGAAATTGCCCTGCTTGTTGAAGGCAGCTCACAGAGCTCTACTATGGAATGCTGTGGGAGAGTAGTGAAGTCATGCTGCATGGGACAAGAGATTTCTAACTGTGGAACATACAGGGCAGTGCCCAGGAAGGTGAGGTAACTGTTTCATAGAGAAAAGGGGACATTCATACCTGTGTAAATGGAGGAATTTCTAGGGCCAAACATGCATGTCCAAAGTAAGACACATGCACAGAAAGGACCAGGAAGGCCCCTATGCTTTGGCCTGGGACGATTCTCTAAACTCATTGTATGGCTAAGCCCTGAAGGAGAGTACTCCCACAGACCAATCTGCAAAGACAAGGAAAGGTGTTTTGTTTCCCTTCTCTCTCTCTTTTTTTTTTCTTAGCTCCTGGCATTCAGGTAAAGCTCTATTAGAACACTAACTGGATACAAGCTTAAGTAACACCCCAGAATCTAAATTCCAGTAATAAAACATTATAATATCCAAATGTTCAAGTTTCAGCAAAAGATTCAAAAAATACAAAAAAACAAGATTTGATGGTCCAGGCAAAGGAGATGATTAAAGCATTATAATCCAGCAATGAAGGGGATCAGACCTGGGGCATGCCAAAGACTTGAATAAAATGGTCCTAAATATACTTAAAGAACTAAAGGTAAATATGGACAAAGAACTAAAGGAAATCAGGAAAATAATAGAAAAAACACAAAGATAATATTAATAGAAAAATGGAAATTATGAAAAGAAAACAGAGCTGAAGACCAGAGTAACAGAAATTAAAAATTCCTTACAGGGGTTTGACAGCATATTAGAGCTGGCAGAAGAAAGAATTAGTGAATTTGAAGATAAGACTATTGAAATCATCCAATCTGAGGAACAGAAAAGGGAAGAATGAAGAAAATTGAACAGATCCTGAGGAACCTGTGGTATACCATCAAGTATACCAATATACACACTGTTGGAGTCCCAGAAGAAGAAGAAAGAGAGAAAGGCACAGAAAGAATATTAAAAAAAATAATAATGGAGAAAACTTTCTAAAATTAGCAATAGACATAAATAAGCACATTCAAGATGCTCAATGAACTCCAAACAGGATAAACACAAATAGAATCACAACATGTGTAGCAGTTTGGCATTATTTAAGAACTCCAAAAATAGATATTGGATCATGCTTGTAAACTGATCTGTTCATCTGGGCATGATTAAGTTATGATTAGGGCTTTGATTGGGCCATGTCAGTAGGGCGTTGAGCCCCACCTCTTGGTGGATGGGGAATCAAAGATAAAAGACATGGCAAAGGACAGAGTTCGAGTTGGAGTTTTTGAGCTGGAGTTCTGATGCTGAGTTTTAATGCTGGAGCCCAGGGAAGTGAGCACACAGAGGAGCATGGTTGTGAGGAAGGAGAGAAGGCCCCAGAAAAAGAGACAAGCTGTTTGCCTGACAGTTCACAGCTGGCTTTGTGGAAGGAGGCAAACCCTAGAGAGCCTCATAGTCTACAACTGACCTTGTGAAGTAACCAGAGGATCTGAGCCCAGAGAGAAAGGAGCCCTGGGAAGAGAGGAACCCAAGAAGCCTGAACCCTGGCAAACATCGGCAGCTATTTTGCTCCAACATGTGGCAACAGACTTTGATGAAGGAAGAAATTTATGCTTTATGGCCTGGTAACTATAAGCCTCTACCCCAAATAAATACCCTTTATAAAAACCAACTGATTTCTGGTATTTTGCATCAGCACCTCTTTGGCTGACGAATACAGGCAGATAAGATGGACTGATTTATGTCCTTCCAAAGGACATGAATGCTACCCTATATGAACATTCAATTTTCAAA
>PVKH010014901.1:0-16301 GCA_004027955.1 Chaetophractus vellerosus | reverse complement strand
CACTTTTCCAACAATACTCTACCCACCCTGACCTACTTTAAGGATATGCCAACTAATCTGCTAAACTATTCGATGTACCAATGAGCCAATGGATAATCTAATAATAAATGTAATGTAATAATAACATTGGATTTGGAGTTAGAAACTTCCATCTGCCACTAGCTGTATGACCCTGGGCAGCTTATTTAACTTCTCTGAGCCTCAGCTGCTCATTGCATAGAAATAACAATGGCCCACAGAATGTCATAAAGAACTTTGAAAATTATAAAGTACTGGGTAAATATATGGAATTATTGACAAGTCAGTCTAAATTCTTTAAGGGGTCTTGTTCCTGGAGATAATGTCTTAACCCATAGAATGAATTTTTATGGTAGGAAGGTCAGGTTATGAGGCTAACTGATATAGGAGTTAATTTTTAGGCTAAGATCTTTCTGTGTCCTTTAAAACATCAAAACTAGGTGTCTCTTCTTCCTACATATCTCCACATAATAGTCAACTGCACAATTTAAAGCAGCTAGCATACGAACATATACCACCCGGGCCCGGCTAGATAGCTCAGTGGATATACCACCCAAGCCATTAGCAAATACAGAACCAGAATTTTGGACAGTGTGGGGAATAGTGTTTTAGTGACAGCTTTGGTTTTGTAGTATCCTGTTCAGCCCTCTGAACAGTAAATCAGTCTGCTTACATAACCTAATGAACACCGAGCCGCAAAAAGGCCCCACAGATACATCTGCAAAATGCCTTCATTCGGTACAAATCCTAGATTACTTACAGGAAGGCAGTTTTGTATTTTTTGAATGGCTGGAAAATATGCTACCTTTTAAAACTGTAATTAACTATTGTTTTCCCAATCATGAGTCACTGAATTTGGTCAAATGCCACCTCTGGATCTGTTGATATAAATTTGTATTTTGGAATATTAATAGCAGAATATAATTTACAATCCTTTTCCACACAAATTGCAGTAAATTAGAGTTCACCAAATTGTTGTACCAAGCAGAAAAGAGAAATGGTGGTGGATTTCACAAAGCAAACACAATATTCGTAAAATAATCACAGAGTTGTCACCTTAAACATATCCAGTTGTGTTCTCAAAAGTGACCAGTATTAAGTAGACACTTTCATACCATGTTAAATATGATTGACTTTATAGTTACCAATTCCTTTTTCTTTGTGTTTATTTTAGAAAAGTTGTTTATTTTTCTCTCTTCTTCTGAAAAAGAAAAAAATTAAGAAATGTGCAAAAATAATATTTAAGCATTTATATGGATATGTGAATTTTATCTATAGAAAAGTATATGCCACTGATATTGTTCATATGGTTTATTATTTAATAATTCTTATGAAATACAATTGTGGTTTATCATTAACAAGTAATATAATCCACATATTATAGAGAATAAAATGCATTTTAAAACCCTAGTAAACAAAATCAATGTTTTTGTTTTGTTTCTGTTTTTGAAGTAACACCCTCTTGAACAAGCTAAAATAATTAAGAGAAAGGCTTTTTGAGCTTCCACTTTCCTGATGCTAACTTTAGTTTTAAATAAATTACTCTCTGCACATACAAAGCATATATATGTAAATGCTCAAACAGTGTACAAGTTTGTTTTATGCTAAGTTTATATCTGAAAATACCAAGAATGAATTGATTACCAACATAAAACTGGAAAAATACTTTTTAAAAATCTATATATAGCCATGAATAACTTTAAGAAAAAAATGAATGAAAGATTTTTCTGGAAGCCAAGTATACAAAGGCAGGAATAAAGAATTTTCCCATAAAATAAAATTATCATCAATAAAAATCTACAGGGTCTTTTAATGGCTTTCAGAGATAACTAGAAGTGATCCAAGTTTGATTCCACACCTTTCATTATCACCATTATACAGCCAAATTAAAAGTTCACTAAAAGTTGATGAAACCTATAGGGTATTTGATTGTTTTATGCAAGCCCAGATTTGTGAAAAATCACAAGGGGCCAATTTTTAATCCTAATTTTGATTTCTAATGCTTACAATAAATTAAGTCAGGGGTTCTTAACCAGGGGTCCACGGACTCCTTGGAAGATTTCAGCGGATCCGTGAGCTTGAATTGAAAATTTAAAAAAAAACATTATTCTTGTGGGGATGTGTTGGTGTGGGTGTGATATATTTATTAAATAATACACAGCATAATGTGGACTTAGTACAGGGTCCATGGTTTTCACCTGACTGGCAAAGGAGTCCATGGAACAAAAAAGATTAAGAACCCCTGAATTAAGTCAACCACATTCTGAGTTCCAGACTGCCACACATGATTTAAACTGCTCTGTGGGGATAAAACATTTTAGAAGCTTATCATCCCTACAGAGTGTTTTGATTATTTTATGCAAACTAAACTCAAACAGTAAAAAATTTCACAAGGGAAATTGTTTCGTGGTTTAAGGCCACAGAATCTGTTTGGGCCCTTGTCTTTGCCTTGAGTTAAAAGCATACTCTAACTTGAAACAAACTCAAACCTTAACATTTCTGGACAGAATTCAATTCAGGACTTTGGCAGTATCAAAGGTAAATATTACACACAAGTTCTATGTGATTTTATGCAGAAACACAGGACATGCAGGTAATGAAGGCAGTACCAAAGTTTTTAAATAAGCAACAGACATATTATGTATCACTACCACATATATGTGCAGGGAGATGATTATCACACACACCCCCATACACACACAAAACACTTCTAGTTCTCTGGCTTTCTCAGTACTGAATTATAAGCTGCAGTAGCTTAAACATTTATTTAGACTAGAAATATAGAAGAGAATTGGAATGGTATTAATTAAACTACATTAAGAAAATTGGGGCCATGCAAAAGTAGACTAAAATATAACTCTCTATTGATTCATAGTTTATAGTGAAAAACAAATGTCACACACTAAGTAGGCAATCCCCTAACATCTTAGACAAATATAGTGGAATTAAATAGGAAGTTAGCACAGAGAAAAGAGGAAAAAATGAAATTTGCTGTAACTGTTTTTTTTTTTTGTTTGTTTGCTTTAACAAAACTGAGTTAAATTTAGTGAAAGCAATAGTAGGACGTACCATATTGAAAAGGGAAAGAAAAGACCTAGAAGCCAAACAGGTCAGCAAAAGGAAGAAGCAAATTATGTTGACATAATTTACACTAAAAGGAGCCCACAGCACGGCACACATTTCACTCAGGTGTGCCTAAAACATAATCAGATAGTTTAACTCACTCAACATAAAAGACTATGAACAGGCAAGAGAATAATGTAACTAGGTGATTCCAAAATTTTTTCAAAATTAGACCTCTCCCACACTAAACTGACATTCTTTTTTGTAATAGCAAGTTTGGAAATCACTAATTCATACTGAACTAGTCATTTACGTATATTTTGGGAAATATACATTATCATATACTCAGTCATTTTTGAAAAAAGTTGGACTATTGTAACAAAGACATGGTCATAGAAAATGCTGTTTAATTAGGATAGGTTTGCCAAAGAGAAGCCCATCATTCCAAATCAATATCTCCAAACTTACAAATGATTTTCAAAATTTTACTGGACTGTGAACAAAACATCCACTGCTGCCTCCATCCTCCCTATGCCAGGCTTCACCTCCAAACAGTATGAACTCTGAGAACATTTGTTAATTAAGCCCTAACTCCATCTATATTGTCCAGATCTGAAAGACATTTATTGCATGTGTGTCAGACACCAGGCTAGGCCCTTTATATGTCCTACCTTATTAACATATCAGTGAGTATTAAGAAGTATAATGTTACTTGACAGCTGACTTATGGGTGAGTGAAAAACAATCAGACTCCAGGACAGCAAGAGAAGAAGCCTAGGTGGCAGAGGAAACAGCTTTGGCCCTTTGTTTGGAGTTAGATGGAGAAGGAGCAATTGGGAGCAACAAAGGTGAATAAGCTGGAGGGCAGGGTGTAGTGGAAGGCCTGAAATTAATATTGTGTGCTGCCTTGACATTTGAAACCAGGAGGGCCTCAAATGTCCTAATAGCACGTTTTCCTCCCAACTTTGCTTCCCCAGTTAAGGTCCCCTAGCCAAACATGGCTTCTTAGTATGGGGAATGCACACAGTTGGTGCTTACTCCTGAATCGCAGGCTTCTGTCCTGCCAGCTTCTGCTTATTTCTGAATCTTGGGCTTCAGTTCCCTGTCAGTCCACAGAATTATTCAAACAAACCTATCACATCCTTCTCTGTACCACAAAGCCTGCCTCCCACAGTGAGGAGCAGGAGGAGGAGGAGAGGGAAGGGAGGGCGGGAGAAAGGGGGAAGAGGAGGAGGAGCTTTTATAATGGCGATGTCTGTGAGGGTTCAGCCTTCCTTCTTTGTCTTAAGGCTCTGTGGTCTCCCCTTCCTCCTATCTCAGCTGTAGGCTGGCACAAGACTCCTCACTCTCTCCCTGGGGGTTAATTTCTTTCCAGGCTCAGTTACTCTACTCTCTCCACAAGGCCAGCTGTAGACTGTCAGGCTCATCTCTCTTCCTGGGGCTGTGTTTATGGAGCCCTCTCTCTTTCTACATATCTGCCTCTGTGTTCTCCTTCTCTGTGTATTTACTTCCATGTGAGTCTGTTTTATCCTCACTGAGGGGCTGGGGACTCAATCCTGCACACCCTAATGACATGGTCAAATTAAAGCCCTAATCTTGATTTGATAAAGTAAAAGTGAAAATCTCTGGATCTAATACAATCTAATATGCCCAGAGGAACAGACCAGTTTACAAACACAATCCAATATCTATTTTTGAAATTCATAAACAATATCAAACTATTACATCTCCTATAGTACTACAAAATCTTATCAGTTACTGAATATTCATAATATTCATATATTCCCTTGGCTTAACCAAATTCCCTCGCGGCATATTGTGTTTAAATTCTTGTTACTACTCTACAGTCATTTTTTCCAGTGTTCTTGTTACATCTAAAACAGTTTACCATTAACATTGGCCTTTTTTTTTTTCCTTCTTCAATTAATAGCTAACATTTATCAAGTGTTTACTGATGGCTGGGCACGACTGCTTTGTGTTTTACCTGCTTTATCTCAATAATCTTCCTGAGAACTTTATGAACCAGGTACTAATACTTACTTCATTTCACAAATGAGGATCCTGAGATTTAAAGAGTTTCAGTAATTTAGGAAAAATCAGATAGCTGGTAAATTGTAGAACCAGGGCTTGTATGTAGATCTCATCTGAATCCTAAACCTTCATTCTTGGCATTTACTATATTCTTTCCTTTCTTCCCTTTTATTCCTTCAAAGCTCACCTTAATGCCACCTCCACCATGCATCTCTTTCTGTTGAATGCCATCCAGCACCAGAAGAAAGCACTATTTTTCAAAAACAACAACAACAACAAAACGAAATGATTAGGCAGCCCTTGACTTGCCTGCTAGTTGCCTAGGAGATTACATAACTGTTCAGAACCCTGATAGTCATAGACCCTCAAACAATGTTATCTAAATTGTGCAAGTAAAAGGATACAATGTGGTGCAAGGAAACATGCAAAACCTTTGGAGTCAGATCATCTTGAATTTAAATCTCATCCCTGCCATTTTGATCCATGTAACTTGTTCAAGTTATTTAATATCTCTGAGCCTCTACACCTTCATCTGTAAAATGGGGCAAAAAATAAAAAATAAAAGCCCACACAAAAACAAAAAGCACTTAAGTATGCTGCAAGGATTATAAGTGATGAATGTAAAGTGGTTGCAGCCGCACCCAGCTCATAGTAGATACCCAATATATTGTTGTTAAGAAAGAATTTGTTCATTATTCTGGCTAGTGGACTTACATCCTATATTCAACATTTAAATATCAGATCATTTTGTTCAATTTCTTGTCATACAATTCTCTAGCACTCTACTTTATGTTTTGGGATTTCATTGTTTAATTACATTTAAAAACTCTTTCAATTGCACATGGCACGTATTGCCAGAGTATTGTAAGCTATTTGAAGTTAGTGGCAATTACATATGCAGCCATACATATACATATATATGGCAAAATGCAAGGCACATTTGTCAGTATAGTGTAGTGGTTTGGTTCAATAGTAAATTGGATAAACATATTTATCTCCATTCCAGACGAACATAAGAAGAATATTTAGTTTAGACGCTCGGGTTTCCTATCCCAGGCAACACTACCAGTCAACAACACTCCCTCAATTCTCCCCCCCCCTCCCATCCCCCATCTGAGAGAAAACAAGACTTTACTCTAGGTAGAGATTGCTCCAGAGGGCCTCTGGCCTTGAGGACACCAGGCACAGCTGATATGACTACATATACATGTGCATACTGGTAAGACTCCAGCCTTCTTCTGCTTTCTCCTCCTTCAATTTGGATACTTGGCAGACACCATATCTGCCAAGCAGAGGATAGGGATTCTTTTCTGTGGACACTAACCAAGGAGAAATGAGTCTCCCAATCAAATGGCAGTGTCCCAACCCGATCATTCCACTCAGGGCCACAGTCAACAAGCCCTCCTCCACCCACATAGATCTAATAAGTGTTTTAGCCCCTAGTTCTTAAATACAAATAGAGCCAAGAATCATTAGAAAGTTGGGGGAAGACTCAACTATGAAAGACAAAGAGATAAATAAACCAAATAAAAATAAAGTTGGTAGAAACAAAACAGATATAGGGAACAAAAAATTCCAAAGAAATTTTATTTAATATCCTCATGTATGTAAGAGAAAATACAGCATCCATGAAACAAGAGGAGGATGCTATTTTTTAAAGAAGCCTGCTTATAGAAAGAAAAAAAAAAGAGCTTAAGGATGCTATTTTGTAAAATGTGAGAATCCGTTTAGAAAACAAAAAGGGATCTTGGAAATTTAAAATATGATTTTTAAAAAAGTAATAGAAGAAATGGAAAATAAAGTTGAGAAAATCTCACAGAATGTAAATCCAAAAGATAGAGATGGTGGGGGGGAAGAGAAAATAAAATAAAATTAGAGAATTGGCAACAAAATAAGAGTTCAAAAGAGAAAACGAAGGAAAAGGAATAAAGATGATCAAGAAATTTTTCAGAATTGAAGAACATGAATTTCTGGATTGAAAGGGCCTACCAAGTAGCCAGGACAAATGAATCATCATCATCATCATAATAATAATAATAATAAAAAGACTATACCCTCAGATGATACATTTTAAAATTTCAGTACACCCAGAATTCAAAACAAAACAAACAAACAAAAAACAACCTTCAAGCACGTGGGCTGGGGGTGAGAGGAGTGGGAAAAGGGTAAAAAAAAAAAAAATTGGGAATCAAAATCAAAGTGACATCAGACTTCTCAACAGCAGCATTAGAAACAAGAAGGAGTGCCTTCAAATTTCTGAGGGAAAACTATTTACAGTCTAGAATTCTATAACTAGTCAAATTACCAATCAAGTGAAAAAATAGATACAAAGAAAGAAGTTAACCAGGAAACAGAAAGACACAGATGCAGGGTATAGAAAATCTAATACAGAAGAGACAGAAAGAATCCCCAGGGTAATAGGGAAGGGAGATCCCAAGAAAATTATAGTATAGCAGATTTCGAAAGCTGTCAGTCATATTGGACCAGGAAGACAGAATCCAGGAAGGATGTTTCTAAGAGGGAAAAGAAAACACTTATCAATTACCTATGAAGTTTGACAGTAATAAGAGTTTTAGCTCTTAGATTTAGAGCTTGGGGCTGAATGAATAACAAGTAGATAGAAAACTAAGCAAAAATCAAACACAAGACAGTTAACTCCAGGAAAAATAGTATGTAAATCAAGAAAAAAATATGTAAAAGATTATTATATGTGAATCAACTGTGACCAGTATTAATAGAGTCCTAACAAAATAAATACTAAATTAATTAAAAACTAGGAAAATTTTGGGAGCAGATGTGGCTTAAATGGTTGAGCATCTGCTTCCCACGTGGGAGGTTCCAGTTCGGTTCCCAGTGCCTCTTAAAAACAAAGAAGCAAGCAAGCAAACAAACGGGAAAACAACAAACAAACTCAGGGGAGCGGATGTGGCTCAGTGGTTGAGCGTCAGCTTCCCACATAGGAGGTCCCAGGGTTCATTCCCCAGCCCTGGTGCCTCAAAACAAAACAAAACAAAACAACAAACAAACAAACAAACAAAAAGCTAGGAAAATTAGGAGAATAAAGGTAGGGTAAATTGTTTAGTCAGAAAATAAAAGAAAGTTAAGGTGTTGTGTAAAAATCAATAAACAATATCTAAAATAGAAAATCAAGAACTAGCAGTATATGTGTATTATATGAAAAAATACAAAAAACAACATCAACAAAAAAATACCTAAAAGAGTTGAAAATAGTTGCCTTTGAAGGGCAGGAACTGAGACGCAAGAGAGAATATGGTTTCCAACATTATTTCATGAGACCCCTATAAGAGTTAGCATTAACGGGTCACAAAGATTAATTTGAACATTTTTATAACATTGATTAGCAGACTTTAAAAAAAAACATCCAATATCCTTATAGTTAATACTTCAATAAATTGCTTAAAGATGAAGTTTAAGTAGGCTGCTCCTGTGCTTTATACCTGAAATTCTAATTTTTTATGTTCCAGCTTCCCAAATTTTATTCAGTTCCAGTCCCACTTTCTCCATGAAGTCTTCTGCAAGAATTTCAGTCTATATGATCTTCCCTCCTTGATCCTGACCACCATTTTGCAACTGATTTTATTCTGCCTTCAAAGGAGGGGATGTAGCTTAAGTGGTTGATTGCCTGCTTCCCATGTGCAAGGTCTCAGGTTCGAACCCTGGTACCTCCTAAAAAATAATCAAACAAACAAATGGATGAAAGAGCCAGCTTTTATTGGGGAGCCAATGTGGCTCAGTGGTTGAATATCTGCTTCCCATGTATGAGGTTCTGGGTTCAATCCCCGGTACCTCCTTAAAAAAAAATCTATGTGTAAAGGTTTTACAAAATTTTAATCTATTTGTGGTGGTTTGAAGCTGTATGTAACCCAGAAAAACATGTTCTTAAATCTAATCCACTACTGTGGGTATAAACCCATTTTAAGTAGGACCTTTTGATAAGGCTACTTCAATTAAGGTGTGATCCACCTCATTCAGTATGGGTCTTAATGCTATTCCTGGAGTCCTTTAAAAATGGAATGAATACAGAGAGAAGGAAAAAGCCATGGAAGCAAGAAGCTGACGTCAAAAAACCCGAAAGAGAAGCGAGTCACTAGCAGGTGCCACTATGTTCCTTGCCATGTGGCAGATCACTGGCAATTGGTCTTTGGGAAGAAATCATTGCCTTAATGATGCCTTGATTTAGACATTTTCTCAGTCTCAAAACTGTATGCTAATAAATTCACATTGTTTAAGCCGAACAATTACATGGCATTTGATTTAAGCTGCCTAGGAAACTAAAACACTATTTAATGTCAGGGACCTTGTGCTCATAACATGACTTTAGTTTTAAACAAACATTTAAAAAGTAATACTTTCAGACGAATGTTATTCCCTTCCAAGTATGAGATTCAGTCCCTGTTCACTACTACCGCATTTTTAGTACTATGATGCTTACAGTACATTCTTCTGATAACCTCAGTAATTATGATTTTTTTCTTTGAAGATGAAATTTATTTTGCAAAACAATCAGCTCATATAGTCCTAAATGTAACTCCTGAAATAGGAGTTTCCTAATTTTTTTAATGTAGTAACTTTCAGCCTCCTATTGCATTGATATTGTTGCAGACTGTACTTATTTTTATACATCATTTTAGGATTGTTTGATTGCTTGTGTTTAGCCTCATATCTTCCCCCACACACTTCTGCTCACATCTATGTAGAATGGAGACACATGATTGGGCACTCAAGCAAATGTCTATATTACTGAAACCTCTCTGCCCTTCTTTCTGTAGGAGGCAACCAGCAATCAGAAAGAAAAGTAATAAAAACCACATGGACACTTCCAGCCAACTCAGAGTGCCTGGATTGAAATTAGAGATTAAATTTCCATCAGAAATTGCTTTTTGTTTATTTATTTTCTCCAATTTTTATAACCAAACACACCCATCCTGACATGCAATAAAACATAAATTCTAGACAGGTCTGGGTTTCAAATTCCGGAAGACTAAGAGAGTGTTGCTAGGACACTGTGCCCAGATTCCCCTGATCTTACCTTACAAGAAATCTACTCACTGTTGTGCTTGGAGAGGTAATAAAAAGAGTTCTCTAAGAAGCTGCAGGGTAGGCAAAACCTATCCTGGCACAGACGCCGAGGCTGACTTCCTCCACTAAGGACTCCTGTAATCTTTGACGTGAGCGGCTTGCTATATAGGACAAGGTGAGAAGGTGGGGGAAGGGCACACTGACCTTTCATTGAGCCCTGCTTCCAGCTGTCCCCAAATTCTGCAATTTCGTAAGATTTTTCACTTTTGTCCTGGAGATTCTTATAGGAATGATGAAAGTCCTGAATCAGAGCCTTACAAATAGAAAGAGATATTATAGGCTCAAATAACCCAGAGATGGGAGAGAGGAAGAAAAGGAGAGAGAGGGGGAAAAAGGTAGAAAAAGAAAAAGAAAGAAAGAAGGGGGAAACAAGAATACAGAAAATAAATTTTAAAAGAAGGATGAGAGAACAAAGCAAAAGTAAGAAAGAGATTTAAAAGGAAGAAAAAGAAGGAAAGATATAAGAAACTTTTCTATGTGAGATATTGATAATTAACACAGGAAATTGAGAATCCAGGTTCCTGACATCTGCTAAGTATATCATATTATAAAAAACACTAAAGCAATTCTGCTCCTTTTTCCTCAGCTGTAAAATGGATAAAATATAATTAATTTATAATAATATTAAAATCTTTGCCCTTTGGGGGAAAAATAGTGCTATATTAAATCCCATTAATAGAGTGGTTTGGCTGGAAATTTTGCCTAAGTAGGCACTACAGAATCAAGATCTACAATTAACTTGCCTTTCCCTGATTTTCTTCTATCTTCTAATCCTGCTTCTACCATGCTTCTCCCTTATTTTTTATCACTTCATATCTTATCTCCCTATCTTCACTCTCTACTTGATAAAAGTTCATTCTACTTATCACTGCCAGACTGATTTTACAGAAACATTCCCTTAACATGTCAGGCCTTTACACAAGATCATTCAGTGTGACCCCACGGACTACTAGACAAAGTCCAAAGTCCTATACATGCCATTCAAAGCCTTCCAGGTTTAATCACAATATACTTTATAGTCTTACTCTCCATTTCTCTCCTCAGGCATGCTTGTTGTTCAAGCCTCTACAATTCTTCTGGATTTCAGGCCAAATGTCAGGGTTATGAGGTGTGGGTGGAAGGGGAGGAGCTATTCAAGCTAGCAGAAGCCAGGGGTTGATGTGTCATCTGTTACCCAGGGGCAGCCCAGAACCAAACCAGAAGCCTAAGTTGAGTAATATAGAGAATGTACAACATTGATGCTGGGCAAATTTGGGACTAAAGCTAAGGAGTGACAAATGAGTGAGGGAAAATAAGAACAAATGACAACAGAACTAAATTAATACAAAATGAATGAAGAACCTAGTAGCAATGTGAAGGCAAAGTCTAGTAACAATACAAAGAATCAAGAGGGATGGGTAAAGGAGAAGTCAAGGGAATCCTTTCAGAATGAAGATCAGATGACTAGAAAAAAAGTGTGGTGTTTTTTTTGTTTGTTTGTTTGTTGTGTTTTATTTTTCAAATAGGAAGGTGTATTTTCAGCCAAAGAGGTACTGATGCAAAGTACCAGAAATCTGTTGGCTTCTATAAAAGGCATTTCTTTGGGGTAAGAGCTTACCGTTATAAGGCCCTAAAGAGTCTAACTCAAGGTACCAGAAGAGGTATTTTCTCACTAAGGTCTGCTGCCATGTGTTGAAGCAAGATGGTTGCCAATCTCTGTGAAGGTTCAGCCTTCCTCTTCCTCTTAAGGCTCCATGGGTCCAGCTTCTTCTGATCTCAGCTGTAGGCTAGAGGTCTTGTCTCTTTCCAAGCCTTCTCAGCTCAGGACTCTGGTCTCTTCAGCTGCAAACTATCATGGGAATGGCTTCAGCCCTCCTCAGGGCTTTAGCTATTTGAGCCCTCTCCCTTCTGTGACATGGCAGGATCGAAATGATCAAGTTCTCTCCTCTTCTGTGTCTATGGAGCTCTCATCTTCCTGTGCCTTCTTCTGTGTGTCTTCTTGAATGAGTGCTTGTTTATATAGGCCACCAAGGAGGTGGACCTTAAACTGAATTACACCCTACTGACATGGTCAAATCAAAGCCCTAATTTTAACATAATTTAATCAAAGACAGCTCAGCTGAATCTAATACAATCAAAGGGGATCATGCCCAGAGGAACGGACCAGATTACAAACATAATCTCTCTCTTTGGAACTCATAAATAATCTCAAACTGCCACAGAAGGCTAGAGAAGGGACAAGAAAAACTAGCAATAAACATATCTAAAAAATGCAGGTGGATTCTACCAGTTCACTGGATGTTTTAGTTTGCTAAAGGCTGCTGGGAGCAACATGCCAGAAATGGGTTAGTTTTTATGCTGGGAATTTATTAGGTTAAAAGCTTACAGTTCTGAGGCTGTGAAAATGTTCAAATAAGGCATCATCAGAGATAATGTCTCACCAAACTTTGGCTGTTGGTGATCCTGGACTCCTTCCATGTAGTAAGACACAATGGCTGGCCCTTCTGTCTACTCCAGGCTTCTACTCAGGCTTCTTTTCTCCCCAGGCTCAGCTGTGAGTGAAAAGGCATATAACTCATCTCTTCCTTCTCCTCTGGGCCTCATCTTTTTCAGCCTCTGCCATGCCTCTGTACTCTGCCGATTCCAGCCTCTGGCCTCTGGGACCTCTCTCTCAGCCTCTTGGAGTTTCTCTGTCTGCTGCTTTTTCTCTGTGTGTCCACTGCTTTCAATCCTCTGTTTATAAAGGACTCCAACAAGAGGACCAAGACTCACCCTGGGTCCCACCTCACTGAAGTAATCCAATGAAAGGCCACACAACTGAATCCAATCCAATCAGAGTCCCACACCCATAGGAATGGATTAGCTTCAAGAACATGATCTTTTCTGGGATCCACAAAAAGCTTCAAACTGTCATGCCAGAGGATTTTGCCAACCCTCTTTTATCCACAGACACTCTCAAGGGAGTTAAAGTTACCTGGTGGTGGCGATCCAATTCACTGGCATATTTATTAATGCCTCTGTCCCTTTATCCAAATCTTTTACTCCTTTCAACCAATCAAAACCTACACATCTTTCAAGCACATATCAGTTTCACAAGCACTTATCCTAACCTACTCCATGAAGCCATTCTTGATCTCTCCTGTGAACTCCTATCACATTTAACATCTATAATCTTAACACTTACTGGTTAACAGTCATATTCTATGTGTTATCTCACAAAATGGTGACTGCTGGATAGCAATAATTCCAGGTGAGCCTCTCACAGTCTGCCTTGTATTAGGAAGGAAAAAGAGAATGGTTAGAGAATATGTGGAACTGCCAAGCAAAAATATTTCATACATTTTTGTCCACTTCAAATTTTGCAGGTTTCCAGTAGTGAAAACTCTCCTTTTTTTTTTGAGGTTTTTTGAAGGATGAAGTCTCTTTGGATGGTAGCAGGGAAAAGAATAAGTGATCTGACACAAGCTGCCAAGGGAGGCAACAGTTTCCATAATAATTCAACAATATCCTCATTCCATAATGATGCTGTTAAAAGACAGCACAGAATGGTAGAAAAAATATGAACTTTGAAACTACACAGAACATGGTTGATTCCATGTGCTTCCATTTAATAGCTGCACAATTCTGGAAAGTTTATTAATCTATATGAGGTTCAGTTTCCTCATTTGTAAAATTAGGGTAACAATATCTTCTTCACAGGATAGCTGTGAAGTGTAAAGAAATTAACACAGTGCCTGACCCAACAAATGCTATTTTTTTCTTCCCCTTACCAGTGGGATAGGAAATACCAAATAAAATAAACAAGTCATAAACCAAATAACTCTCTATAGCCTATGGCTGAAGTAAGTTTTCCAAATTGTCCAAGTTGTATCTTTTCAAATACAAAGAGCCAGCAAGTCACTTTAGTAATAGCTATGAATTAATTAGATAATATTCTGGAGGATCACAGTCCCAGGGATGTATCTTAATGATCTCAGCAGAAAGAGCTAAGAATCATACTCCACAATAAGTTGTAGAATAAAATGAATAGATAACAGAGTAGCCTTTCTATTTCCATTTGTTTTTTTTTTTTTGTTGCAATTTGCCTGCTTGCATTTTCATTGTAAGTAAGTTATAGAATGCCAGGCTTTCAAAGAACTTTGGTTCAAATTTCACCTGTTCTTTTCTGCTGTAAGTTTATCTCAAGTGTAATAGAAGGAAAATAGATGAATAAAAAAGTTCTAAAATATTTTTCAGTGACAGGGTTCTTTCTGAGCTGTTTTTAAGTAGCCCTGTAATTATACTGAATAGACTTCTGAACTAATAGAAGAAAAAACCATCATAAATAGAGTGTCAACATGAGCAAAAGAAAACACAAAAATGAAGAGACAATCCTTGACCACAAGAAGTTTAATGAGGAAAGAAACATGCAAATGAGTAATTACAATACAAAATATATACCCTGAAATTTAGTGGGGACTAAAAGCAAGGAACCTAAGTCTACCTAGGGGCAATGTTGTATTTTTACTGAAATTTGATGGATAAGGAAGAGTCTTCTAGGCAGACAGACAAAAGGGAGGTGGGTTCCAGAACGTCAGGCCAAGAGTTTCAAAATTTCAGAAACATGAGAAAGCAAGTAATGTTTGGTGACCTTAATGTACAGAATATCTAGATTATGTTATTCAAGGGAGATCCTAGTAGATGATGAAGTTTGAATGAAACACAAAGACCTCGTTTTGAAGGGTCTTAAATGCCATGCAAAAAAGTTTAGATTTTATTCTCTAAGTTTTGAGATACAACTAAAACTCATGAGCAGAGGAGTAAATCAGATTTTCAAGACAGAAATTTCATTCCGGTAGAAGTAGAGATGGGACGATATCACTCCACTGTTATGGTCCTCTGCTACAACAAAGGGAGCTTTTCTTGAAGGCTCTACTGTTTTTAAAACTTTTAACAAGTTTATTCCCAGGACATTGTATTTTTACCTGGTGAACCTCTATTAGTTTTTCTACCAAAGAGTTAAAAGGTAAACTTTCATGTTCTGGCTGAAATATTATTTTGGGGAGCTTAAAAAAGTTACTGTTAGCAAATTCACATATGGGGGACTATGAAGGTGGCAAGAGAACTCCTTTGTCTGATTCTGGCACATTTAAACTTCTCTTTTTCTAATTATCCTTGGAGATTTCAATAATGTAGAGATTTTTCTGCATAATGTGTGTGGTATAAATAATTCAGATCCCAGGAGCAATGTTTTCTTTATTATCAAAATGAAAGCATACCAGAGTGATATATTTAAAATGTAAATTGGATCACGTGACTCTTTTGCTTAAATCCCTTCAATGGCTTTCCATTGCTTTGCTTTTATTAAAAATCCAAATTCCTTGCCTCAATGCAAAAGGCTCTGCATGATCTGGCTCCTGCCCTACTTCTCTAACTTGGTATCTGGTTATCAACCTGTTTTGTCCCTACCTTTGGCACTCCAGGCTTCAACTATATTGGCCTCCTTTGGATTTCTCAAATGCACCAAGCCCTTCTACCCTCCAGGATTTTACACTTATTGTCTGTCTACTTGAAGTGCTCTTTTTCCAGATCTCTGCATGGCTGCCTCTTTCTCACCCTTTGGGTCTCATCTCAAATGCTACCTGCTCATCATCCTATTTGTAAAGACCTATTCACTATCTCATCACCCAAGTTATTTTGCTTTCCTTACTTATCACAATTTATTTATTTACTTATTTGTTTTCCTTCTGTCTCATTAACTAGAATTTGCCTCCATGAGGACATGATATTATCTGTTTGTACTACTGTATCTCTAACACAATGGCTGACAGAGAGTAACCCCTCACTAAATATTTATTAATAGAATAAATAAAACAGTGGAAGAATGAAATCAGCATGGACTGTACCATCCATCCTAACTCAAAGTTTTCTTTTAATTCCATGACATCTATTTTTTTCTTGGGCCACATATAATAAATGTTCCTGGATTTTGTGATTGGTTTTTCAAACCCTGTTATTCCTAACAATAAGACAATCTTTAATGGGTTTGATTCCCTCTGCCCCAAGACTTTTTAAAATAGATTTATTTATTTATTTACTTTTATCCATTTTAACCACCCCCCCCCCGCACT
>PVKH010014899.1:0-16302 GCA_004027955.1 Chaetophractus vellerosus | reverse complement strand
ATCCCCATTTTACGAACAGGAAAGGAAGGCTTGAAACAGGCACAGAGAGATTGTGTAAGTTGCCCAAAGTCCCACTGTAGCAAGTAGCAGGATAGGCTTTTGATTCGGGGCAGTCTGGCTCCTGAGCCCATTCTCCTAATAATGAAAATGTATTTGTTTAATGCAGAGAACTTGGAAAACACAGAAGAAAATGTAAGAGAAAAACACCACCCAAAGATAATAACTGTTTAACGAAAACGTAGCTATATGTACTTTTGGATTTTTATGCACCTAGACACACTTTAAAAACAGAGTAGATAATCTGCACATGTGATTTTACGGCCCCTCTTTTTCACTTTTCCATGCCACAAATTATCCTTTTTCATTATGTGTTTTGGCTGCATAGTGCTCCATCGTGTGGAAGTACATCATTTACGTAATTAAATTTCGTATTAAGAGACACATGTTATTTCCAAATCTGCAAAAAATGTCATTGCCCATTATTTTTAGATGTATGCTTGGTTATTTCCTCAAGACACATTCTTAGAATCATTTTTGAGTGATTGAGGCTGAGGGGAAGGATATGCGCATTTTAGGTTCTTTTGTTCCTGGAGTTAATTGTCCTCCAGAAGGATGGCCTCAGGGGAAAGCAGCGGTAGCAGTGAACCCCGGTGCCCGTTTCTGGACACTGACGCCTCTGGTTATGATTCATTATACTCTTCATTTATCTAATAGACTAAAACAAAAGTAAAACGTTTCTCTTTTCAAAGTGCATTTTTTGATTTGCAAGAACTTTGAAAAGTTAACAGGAATTTTATTCATTCCTTGATGAAAGTTGCAAGGGTCAAAATTTGAAAGAAACAACACATTGTATGTGCACCTCCAACCCCTGTCCCCAAGGCTTCCATCTGTTATCCTCTCAGAGGCAACCACTGTTACCATTTTTTGAGTCGCCTTCCTAAAATAATTATCCATATACAAGCAAGAAGCATAAAGCCAACACACATCAGAAGCATATTGTGGCAGTTTGAGATTATTTTATGAATCCCCAAAAGAGAAGGATTATGTTTGTAAACTAATCCATTCCTCTGGGTGCAATACTCTTTGATTGGATTAAGTCAATGGCCATGATTTCACGTTGAGTCTCTGCCCTCTTGCTGGGTCTGATATAAAGAAGACACAGGCACTCAGAGACAGAGGAAAGAAAGAGGCAGCATATTTGATTCTGCAATGAGAGAGAGAGAGGATGACTTACACACAAAAGCCCCAAGAGGCTGGGCCCACGGAGCAGCTCAAGAGGAGACCAGCCCTGCTCTATGTCTGATAGCTTACAGCTGAACTTGGGAAGAGAGCGGAACAGCTGAGACTGACAGTGGAGGCCCAGAAAGAGACAAGCCCTATGCCTGGCTGCTCAAGGCTGAGTTTCAAGAGACAGTAGATTCTGGAGGGGAAGGCAGAGACCTCCACAGAGATCGGCGGCCATCTTGCTTCACCACGTGGCAACGATGCCAGGATCGACAGTAGCTAACTTTGGTGAGAAAGCACCTCCGATGGTGCCTCGAGTTGGACTTTTCACGGCCTTGAGATTTGTATTTTATTTTATTTTATTCGTTTTTCTTTTTCTGGGATTGTGAGCTTTTACCCCAAATAAATACCCTTTATAAAAGCCAACACATTTCTGGTACTTTGCATCTGCAGCCCTTTGGCAAACTAAAGAATACTGTTTCACCCTTGCTTTTTTCACTTAATGTGTCTGGGAAATTAATCCATATCAGTGCACAAAGAATGAACTTTTAAAAAAATATCTATATACTATTGCAGTATAAGGAAATGACAGCAAATATTAGAATTTGTTTATTGGCCATGAGCAATTTCTCGTTTCTAACTGCCTGTCCATGTTCTTTGAACATTTTTTCAATTGTGATTTTTATTTTTTGTTGTTTTTCTGTAAAACTTGGTTGTGTAATAAGAATAGCAGGCCACTTGTATTAAGTGCGAATTTTACTTCACAATTCGTTGTTGGTCTCTTAATTTCGTTTTATGGTGGTGACTTTTGTTGTCATTGTTCTTTGTTTTGTTTTGGTATGGATATAAAGAAGGCTTTTTACGTAATCAAATCTATCAATGTTTTTGGTTTGGTTTATGAATGATTTTCCTGGGTGATTGAAGGCTACCGTTGCCTTTTGGGATATGTTTGGGGTTTGGAGCAGAAAGAACTTAGAGGTAAGGAAGTCTCATCTTCCACTCAGTGCCAAAGCTCCTGTAGCATCCCGGGAAGATGCTGGACCTCCTCTGCTTGAGCAAATCAGCCACCAGGAGCTCTGTCCCTAGCAAAACCCATTCCATTGGCCAGCTCTGATTTCTACCAAGCCCTTTACTGAATAAAGCTTCTCTCTAGTATTGGCTTCTTAATTGACACAAAACAGATCTGTTTCCTCTCTTACACACAGTCATTCAATTGTTTTGATTATAACATTCCTGTCAATATTTGTTTTCTTTAAAATAGTTCCCGGGCGCCATCCTTCCAACGTCTCCTAATGTGTAAAGGCAATATCATACATTAGAGTGAGTCTGTGAGAACTTGTAGCTGGAAGGCTTTTGTCTTCTGCGGGTCGGCTCCGTGTTACATATGCCCCACTTGTGAAATAATTTCTAATGGGCGTAAACTGAAATTCAGTGCCTATGGTCGAAGTGGGCTTCATTTTGAATTGGGGTTGATGAAATGACTGCTGTGTTTCACGAGGATCCGGGAGCTGATGGGGGCTGACGGTCCACTAAAGAAGGGATGGGGACAATGTTGGAGCCGTGTTGATCTCCACTCCTCTCTGGTGGCTTGGCACCTTACCCTGGAGTCAGCACATGGCAGCCATTCTCTAGACCTGAAGGCAGCAGGACACGTGCAGCTCTTTTTCAAAGCACAGACTAGGGGCTATCGGAAGAGAGTTCTTTATCCTCAGTCTCTTCTGGTACTTCATGCTTTATCTTATTTATAGGAGGAGGCTGTACCATGTAAGACCGTCCTGGCTTAGCCATTAGGTGACGTGGGGTCAAGTTGCTTAATCTTGGTAGTTGTTAGATTTCTAATGTTTAAAACCAGGATAATAATACTGGTTCCTACTTCAAAAGGCTGTTGTAGGACTAAATGGGCTAAGGCATGAAATGCACTTAGCAACTTCCCTGGCATATGTGTTCAACAAATGTTAGTCGTGGTCGTTGATGTTGTTATATCCTGTAACCGTATCATTGAGACTAATATGAAAGTGTGTGGATTTTTTTCTGGGGGAATTTTACTAGCACCAGGGCTCTTCAGTGTGGATTGCTTTTCTTTTCTTTCTTCTCATCAATCTGCAGGCATGCCAAGTCCAGGTCTGATCGCATATTATCGAAGTGAAAAACAGCTGTTGACAGCAGAGTCGTGGTTATAAATAAAATCTTCAAAAGTGCTGAGCGTAATATACTTCAGAGATGTGTTTTTCACTAAGCCATTGTCCCTTACTCTCAAATGGCAGGGAAATCCTTGCAGACTGAAACTCCGGACCCCTCTGATGCCATTTCCAAATATGGCCATGCCATTGACGTCGGTAAAATGTCTTGTCCCCATTGCTCATGCCCAATTGATTTTCAGCTCCTGGGTTTTACTTATAGGCACCACACTGAAACTTCTTTATGGAAAAAGATTGTTACCTTGTAGTTTCATCTCTTAATAACCTACCCACAATCTTCTGCTAAATGGTCCTCACTTGCCGTCTCTTTCTTCTCTCCTCTCGTCTCTCCCTCCCTCCTTTCTTTATCCATCCACAAATACTGATTGTGAAACCTACCATCTGCAAGTATTGCACTCCTTAAGATCTGGGTCTGGATATTGTTTTTGTTTGGTCTGTCTCTGAAGACTTAACAGGTGAGTTTAGATATCACCAGGGGCTCCCTGTATAAGTTGAAGCAGCTATTCTCTGGGGATCTTTCCATCTTCTGCTACTTAGGAATGGATTGTGTTTGTTTTTTAAAAAACTGTGTCAGAAGGAACATTTTATTGTTGAGGAATTGTTTGAGTGCCTCAAACACATTTATTCTTTTTTTTAAAAATATATTTTTTATTTTTTAAAAAAGAAACTTAGATTACATAAATGTTACATACAAAATAAAGGGGATTCCCATATGCCCCACTCCCCACACCTCCCACATTTTCCCACATTAACAACATCCTTCATTAGTGTGGGACATTCATTACAATTGATGGGACACATTTTGGAGTGTTGCCACCAAGCATGGATTATAGTTTACATTGCAGTTTATACTCTCTCCCACCCAATTCTGTAGGTTATGGCAAGATATATAATGGCCTGCATCTGTCGTTGCAGTGCCATTCAGGACAATTCCCAGTGGATTGTGTTCTTCTGAGCTGCCTCTCAGGCCTCTTAACCTCTGTGCTACGTAGCTGATGAAATATGACCAGAACTTGTCTCTGGCATGTGTGTGTCTGGGTTAATAGTTTTTTAAATCGGATGCCCAAAGTCCTGTTTGGTTAACCCTGAACATTCCTTTTTAGTGGTTTATTTAGCATTTCTACCTCTTCTCTTTAAACCCCGAGCTGTTATTTCAAGAATAGGGTTACCCCATCAGGTGGGTAAGGGTGGCTCAAAGGCCACTGATGTTTGTGTGACAGCCATGTCCACTTCCCACCTGCTATGACCACCTGTGACTCCAGGTGGGGAGCTGCTTGCAGAGACGCCACCGCAGGGGGCCGTGTCTACCTCCCAGCCAGCCAGGTCCTCTGTAGGAAGGATGATAATCCATTTCTGCTTGGGCAGGAGAGATGGATCTGTCGGTCCCCACTGTTCCCTCGCAATCCATGGCAAAGACAATTGCTCCCTCTGTGCCCTGATAAGAACCTTTCTAATATCACAATTGTCCCCTAATCCTCTCCCCTCTCTCCCCTTCCTGCTTCTTTTCCTTCTCTTCCTCCTTCTTGCTCCTTTATCAAGGTTCAGTTTAAACATTTCTCACTCTAAAGCCTTCCACATTAAGAAAAAAACTCATTCAACTCTCCTCTGTGCTTCATGCTTATCTATTATAGCACTTGTCATTCACATTATAATCCTGAGCTCACACAGGGTTTTCTTTATATATATATATATATACAGTTTCATTGGCAAATAATCCTTAGGAATTTATGAACATTATTGAATTAATTTTTCATCTGCCTCTGGTTTGGAATTATCAGGCACAATAAATTATTTTTAACTTTTTATTGTAGAAACATATATACAACTCAAAATCTCCCATTTTAACCACTTTCAAGTGTACTATTCAGTAGTATTAATTGCATTCACAACATTGTTTTACTATCAGCAATCATACAATATTTGTCCTTTGTGTCTTGCTTCTGTCACTCAACATAATATTTTCAGGGTTCATCCATGTTGTAGCACGTATCAGAGCTTCATTCCATATTATTCCATATCAGAACTGAATAATATTCCCTTGTGTTTTTCCATGCTTCAGTTGACGGACATCTGGTTGTTTCTACTTTTTGGCTATTGTGAATAATGAATGCTATGAACATTCATGTACAAGTTTCTGGGTGGACATAGGTCTTCATATCTCTTGGGTAGATAGCTAGGAGTGGAATTGCTGGTTCATATGGTAACTCTATGTTTAACTTCATGAATAACTGCCAAACTGTTTTCAAAGCAGTTGCACCATTTCACATTCCCACCAGCAATCTATGACCAATTTCCAATTTCTCCACACCCTCACCAATACTTGTTATTGTCTGTTTTTGTATTTTATTTTATTTTATTTCATAACTATCCTAGTGAGTGTGAACTGGTATTTCATTGTGGTTTTGATGTGCATTTCCCTAATGGCTAATGATGTGGAGCATTTTTTTCATGTGCTTATTGTCCATTTATATAACTCTTTGGAAAAATGTCTATTCAGATTCTTTGCCCATTTAAAAATTTGGTTACTTGTCTTTTTATTGTTGAGGTATAAGTACTATTTATGTCTTTTGAATACTAGATCCTTATCACATTAATGATTTTAAAACATTTTCTCCTATTTGTAGGTTGCCTTTTCACTTTCTTGACAGTGTCCCTTGTTACACAAAAGTTTTTAATTTGGAAGTCCAATTGGTCTATCTTTTCTTTGGTTGTTTGTGCTCTAAGTATCGTATCTAAGAAACTGTTGCCTAACCTATGATCAAAAAGGTTTGCCCTTGTGTTTTCTTGTTTTTGTTTTTACCTTTAGGTTGTTGATCCTTTGAGTTAATTTTTGTATATGGTGTGAAGTAAGGGTCCAACTACATTCCCTGTCTATCCAGTTGTCCCAGCACCATTTTCCCCATCCATTTGAATACTTCCATTCCATTGTGTCCAGACTACTGATATAGCCTCCTCACAGCTCTCCCTGCCTCTAGCCCTTCTCTACCAGAGTCCATCCCCAACCTTGCTTTTAGTTATTTTTCTTATCCATAGACATGATTGTCTTTCCCAATAAAAACACTGATTTTTCGCCCTTCTTCATAAAATATTGTCAAATATTCAACATAAAACTCAAGATTATTTATGGTCTGACCTTAGTTTACCTTCTAACATTGTTGTATTCTTTTTCCCGTCCTATCTGTCACCCCTTCCCAGACATCCCTGATGCCTCAGCTTGTCTCTTTCTGTCCTAAGTGTGACATTTATGTTAGATACATATGCACATCACAACTTTGGGTGTTTACTGTGGCAGAATTGCTTACAGGACATGGGTTTCCACTGACTTTAATTAATATGGATGTCAGCATATTTATCCTATTGGAATGACTTAAGGCAAACTTAAGAAATCAAATTTTTAGGACTAGCAATCTATTTTAGGCTAATTTGGGTGAAAATGTGCTTTTACTTTATATATAGGATAAAAATTCACAAATGATCCTTATGTTATAATTTAAGTCATCAAAAAGCCATTATACAAACTCTATGTCTTTGTTGGTTAGTTTTGTAAATTATAGGTCAGCATTTTTCAGATTCTGACACCTACATTCAAGGCCTCAGACTTTACTAAAATCTCTAGCTTTTGTCATTGAAATAAGAATAGAAGTCATTAATTTTTCAGTTGATATTCCCTTATGGGACATTAGCTAGGTTTTCTCTAGTCTTACCTGTGGACTTCCTATATCTTTATACTTTCAAAAGGTATGTTACTGATAGAAAATATTGAACCACACTTTCTCACTCTTAAACATTTGTAAGGATTGCATTTACTAAGATGACTAGCATGGAAAATGGCTCTCTATTTTCTTAGGTTGAATATTTGTAACAAACCATGTGAATAATTAAAATGAAAGTAATTTATTTCCCTCTAGCTGTTAGTATCTTTCTAAATTCACTGAAATCTCAGAAAATTCATATTCAAAAAGTCTTATTTCCTGATTTAAGATTTCCATTGTTTTCTGAACATTTCTGCCTCTCCACTTTGCTCCTTTTTGGAGGAGAATGTAGACCCAATATTTGATTGATTTAACTGATATTTTCATCTTTTTGAAATTATGGGTTTTGTGTTATTTTAGACATAACACATGAACAGAATGGTTATTTTAAATTGTTCCAACAACTCTATGGGGTTTCAGTAATTTTCTTCAATGGCTCATGGTTGTTTTGGTGTTTAAGAGCAAATCTTACGTATTTTAACAGAGGAGTTAGGCTTTTTAATATGTCACTTTTACTTTGCATAAAAATACAGAGGATAGATGCCTAATAAGCCCTCTAGCTAACAGGTAGGACTGTGATGACTTTATTTTTTATTTTTATGGGTGGTACTGGGGATTGAACCCAGGACCTCGTACATGGGAAGCAGGCGCTCAACCACTGAGCAACGTCTGCTCCCCTGTAATGACTTTTGTTTGGGACACAAAAGCCATATGGAATAAAAAGGTGGTTCTTACTGCATCTGGTTGGAGGAGACAAAAGTGACTATATGAATTTGACTTTAGGTTTTACTTTGATTAAAAATACTATTAGGGAAAACACAATCGATTGCAGCTGGGATATAGGTGTTAATAAAAAGGAGGTAGAGCAGTGGTCAAGAGCAGGGATTCTGGGGTTGGTGTGAGTGCTGCCAGTCCAGGCTGTGGCCCTTACTGAGGCCACTCGGAGCCTCAGATTCCTCACCTGTAACTTAACAGGTAACAGTGGGATCTACCTACCAGGTTGCTGTGATGTTTAAATGAACTCATATATGTAACTTGCTAGAACCATGCCTGCTGTGAAGTACTGTAGAAGATTTCACTCTTGATTTTTCTTTTCAAGAGGTAGCATGTATTAAACTCAGGACCTCATATATGGGAAGCAGGTGCTCAACCACTGAGCTACAGCTGCTCCCCATTCACTCTTTTTTTTTTTTTTTTACCGGGAGGTCCCAGGGATCAAATCCAGGTCCCTCCATATGGGAGACGGATGCCCAACCTTTTGAGCCACATCCACCTGCTGCATTCACTCTTGATTTTTAACACCAGTCTTGAATTCTTAGGTTGGCCTGCATTCATTGTATTATCCCAGGCATCAGTGCTGTCATCTGCAAAAAAAAAAAAAAAAAAGTTTTGTGTGTGTTTTTTTTTTTTTTTTTACTAAGTGGTTTTAAAATGCGGACAAATCAAAGATCTAAAATCCCCTTTGCTCTTAGTCAGGCAGTAGTGCATTAATTGAAAGAGTGCTGGGAATGGAACATTTTGTATCCCCAAAACTCTTATTAGCTCCTGAATGCCCAGGGAACACTCAAACAGTCAGTGAATGCATCACAAATATATTCTGGGCGAACGTAAGAGGTTTTACTGAATGAATCATTGCATAGGCAGATGGGCTGTGGGAGGCAACCCCCTAGTAATTTTTTTCTTTTACTACAGAAACATTTCTGAGAAATACCCAGGCCACCATTCACCACTGCAGGCTCTGCTGAATTTCTAAAGTCTTTGCTGTTTTGCTTTTCCGTGTTTTGCCATGTGCATGTCCTCACCTGCTCTGCACGGCCATCACCCCTCAGGAAGGGTGTGAAGATCCGATGGGATAATGTGTATGACAGCACTTTTAAAACTATTTTTTAACAGCTTTAGGGAGACATGTTTTGCATTTCATAAAATGCACTCATTTAAAGTGTACATCTCAGTGGTGTGTAGCATATTCACAAAGTTGTACGGTCATCATCACAATCTAATGTTAGAAAAATTTCGACTCCCTGAAAAGAAATCCTGTGCCCATCAGCGGTCACTGCCCATGTCCTTCTCCCCCAGGCCCCTGCCTTTTTGTCTTGATGGATTTGCCTATTCTGCTCATTCCATCTACATGGGATCAAACAATGGGTGTTCCTTTGTGACTGGGGGCCTCTTGCACTTAGCTTTTTTCACTTAACGTGTTTCCAGGGTCCATCCGTGTTGCAGTATTTATCAGCACTTCATTCCTTTTCATTGGTGATTAAGATTCCATTGTATGGCTATATCACAGTTTGTTCATTCATTCCTCAGTTGGGCATTTGGGTTGTTTCCAGGCTTTGACTATGTTGAATAGAGCTGCTGTAAATGTTTGCGTACAACCTCGTGTGTAGACGTGTGTTTTCATTTCCCTTGGGTATATACCTTGGAGTGCAACTGATGGGTCATATGGTAACTCTGTGTGTAGCATTTTGAGGAACCACTAAACTCTCTTCCATGGTGGCTGTACCGTTGCACATTCCCACCAGCAATGCCCGAGGGTTCCGATTTCTCACCATCCACCCTGACACTTGTTTGTCTGTTTGATTTTAGCCATCTTAATGAGTTTGAAAATGTAAACCATTTCTTAATTGAAAAAAGTAATATATACATACAGTTAAAATACAATGGAAACGATATAGAAATTGTATTGACCAGAATACAGAATTTGTCCAGGCCCAGGTATCCTCCCCCAAATTATCTATTTTTTCTATAGTCTTCTGTATCAGTCAGGTTCTCAAGAGAAACTTAACCAAGAGGATATAAGTATATATACACATTTATATGTAAGTATACACAGAGAGATTTATTTTAAGGAATTGGCTCACGTTTGTGTGGGGACTGGGAAGTCCGAGAACTGTAGGAGAGACCAGCAGGCTAGAACTTTTAAGGGGGAACTGGAGTTGCAGTCTCGAGGCAGAGTTTCTTCTTCTTTGCTCTTAAGGCCAGCAAATATTTGGATGAGGCCCACCCACATGGCATGAAGTCGTCTCTTGACTTAAAGTCAACCGACTGTAGGTTCTAATCCCATCCACAGAAACATCTAGGCCAGTATTTGACCAAATGACTGGGCACCGATAACACATAAAACTCACCATCACATCCCCCATACTATTTTGCTTTATTCTTTTCCCACTCAACAATATACCTTAGAGCGATTCCTATAACATATTGATCCATCGCATTCTTTTTGCCCTTTGCCCACAGCATTCCTTGGTGAGGTCACACCATAGTTTTCCTATAAAAACAACAGTTTTTCTATTGAAGGGAATGTTCATGATTTCCAATATTTTGCTGTTACAGATAATGCTTCAATGAACAGCTCTGAATATTATCTTTGAGTACAAATTGGGAGGATATTCAGGGGAAACATGTGTTTTATGCCCTCACCAATGGGGTAGGAGAGTACCTGCTAGCCTATAGTCTCTTCAACACCACGGTGTTATCCGGCTTTCCAATCTTGCCAGTGTCGAAAGTGAAAAATGGTTTAGAAAAAGTGAGTTTGGTGTATAAGGCATGAATCAAGGGTATGCTAAATAAAGCTTGGGGGGATAGAAGCGGCTCAAATGGTAGGGCATCCATCTCCCATATGGAGGGACCTGGGTTCAATCCCTAAGACCTCCCAGTAAAAGTAAAATAAATAAGTAAAGTAAAAAAAAGCTTGAGGGTCAACTTTTCAAATGTATTGGAGTGGAACCCCAGATAATATAGTTGAAGCTTTCAAATTTCTAAAATAAATGCAGGTATAGAGATTGTGTTTAAATTTGCCTTAGTAATTACTATAATCATATGCTAAGTGAAAAAAAAAGACTGGTTCATTTATTAATTCAACTGATATTTATTAAGCACTTCCTTTATGCCCTGCAGAACTTTAAGGGCTAGAGCTAACAAGGATGAATGAGAAACATCTTGCTTACAAGTAAGTTAAGGTCTTGTAAGGGAGACATATAAATTGATAAGCAGGACAAATTATGAAATAGGTGTATACGACAAGCTCTCTATATTAGTCAGGGCACAGGGTAAGTTGTTATAAAAAGAAGATACTTGGGAGATTATTTTTGGGAAGAGATCACAAAAGCTTGTGGGAAAGGGGAAAGAAGGGACTTGGACACTAAGCCATTTCCTCTTAAGAATGGAACGTGGAAGTTATGCAGCTAACTTCTCAAAATCCATTGGCAAGCCACTTCTAGTTGCAAAGCAGGTCGGGAAAAATAAACTGCGGCTGGGCCACCACAGCTGGCTGTGTCTCTGTGATGTTTTTAGCACTTCGGGAAAAAGAACTACCAGGCAGATCCCTGCTTTTGCATCTCATTGCTCAATCAAGTCACAGAGATGCCAAGCGATTCACGAACCAGATTATTCTATATAAAACTATATGTGGTGACATAATAAATGTGATTCACATGATCACATAATAAATTGTATAGAACAAGATTTATGCACTATGATATTTTTTATATTATGTTAAATAACTAATGTCTGCTTTGGGAGATATTTCTTCATGCTCTCTTTTAACATAGATTCCTAGGTTTTGTATATTCAGAACATTCCGTGAAAAACACAGCTTTCTATATCTACACTTATTAGGAACTAAAAATTTCCTTTTGTACATTTGCTAGGATTTTTTTTTCCTACGGCAAGGATTATCGATGCTACTTAATAGTTCTACATTTCCTTGGTGAATAATAATCATAAAATTTGTTCAAGGGGACAGCAGGTATATAGCCAGGTGGTGTTTGGTTTTTCTGCCCCATGCCCCCCTCAGATTTAGGTCAGAGTTCCTTTCTAATCTTTCTGACCAAGGAGCTTTAAGTCTTGTATGTAGTAAGTGCCCTACTTCTAGGTATTTTCACAGGGATATTTTGTAGTGATCTTTTAGAATCTACGGAAGGATGTTTCTGATGAAGAATACTTCCCAGGTGTCCAGTGAAAAATTTTTAAATGACCAGGTACAATTTGCCAACTTTGCCAAAGTGGTTTTCCTTTAGGTTGAGAAACCATCCTCTGATTTCGTCTCTTCTGTTGGGATGTTAATCCCAAAACAAGACCATTTCAGAGAAGTTTTTTTTTTTTTTATTTTGCCAGCGAATGTGCAATTTCTGAAGATAGGGGATCTGAGAAGACACTGCCCAGCAGGTCAGATTGGCCCTTGCAATCGGGCCTGATTTTATGATTATGATTAAAAAAAAAAAAAGAAACTGAAAAATCGAAAACTCTAAACTGAAAAGTGAAGGTCAGAATTCAGACTGTTCATAACTGCCTCTCTAAGGTTTTGTTCCAAGATCCCAAGGTTTATTTGAGGAGCCTGGAAACCTAACCCAAGGGGAGAAAAAAAAGGTTTTTACCTGAAATTCAGTAAAAGCAGACAGCCTTGAAGGACTGAAGCCTGCTGTAAAGCGTCTAAACTCCTATTTCAGAGGACTTAAAACTGCGCTCATAGACAGATTGGGAATTTCAGAAGCATGATAAGTGAGCAGGCGTCAGCACAGTGGGGTCAATTTTTGGCCGAGCCTGACGTTGCCATTTGTCTTTAGATGAATTCACCAACAGTGGGTGACATTAGCTTCTTTAGCAAAAGGACGCCCCAGGGATTTCCGAGGCCAGGACCTGCAGGGTCACAGCTATTGGCTGGGAGCTGTCACGTGCTCATTTGTATAATATTGACACAGAGTTGGTCCATAATCGGGCCATTTGAGACGGAAAGTTTGGTTTTCATCATGTCGGTCCTTCTGGATTTTCCTCTCCTCGTTTGCTCTCCCTTGCCACAAGCTGCTTGGCCTCGCACCATGTGTCTCTTGCCACTGCAAGACACAAAGAGTCTTGCAAAATGAATAAGGACCATCGAGCTCATAGGGCCTTTTGGTCAGACTCTAAGTGTTTCATGAAATCTTTGTTGAAGAGTCTGCATAGATTGTACTGAAGCTGTAAATTGAAAAAAAAAAAATCGGAAAGAGCTAATATTCAATCCAGAAGACTTACCCATAAGTATGACTGAGCTGATAAAGTGTGGTCCAATTTAAACAAAGTATTTTTAGTTTTCTCAGAACAAACATCCTACATAAACACAAACGATGATAGAAGACATAGATATAACTTGGTTATATCACCGGCCCGTTGATGTGGCACATAGCAAAGAAGAGAGTTACGAATGTGCTAATAGCATTTCATTCTGTAGCCTATTCTGTGTGGTACAGGACTGGACACAACACGTTTTAGCAGGGAGGCACTTCATCGAAATAATATTTTAATGGGAATATTTAATATACATGAAGAGGTGGACACTTTCCTGCAGTGACCTTCTTGGGGGCTCTTTAAAATTTCTGACTCCCTGCATTTAAGCAGAGGAGTTGGCTGTGTACTTTGGTAAGCACATTTGGCAGAAGCATTGCTTTGGCAAAGGAAAGGTAATAGCACGTGGCGTGAGTGCCCTGTGTCCTGGCAAGGCAGTGTTACAGCAACAGTAGCTTTTAGCAGCTACCACATTTGTTAAAAGCAGCTATGTCCAATTAGCAGTAAGTGCCATGTACCTGCAGTTACTCGGAATTCAACCTTTTTGGGAGGCTGAATTTTAATGTAGCTTTTTTTTTTTTAATAATGAATATCTTACTCATAACATACTCTTGGGGAATAAAGAAAACTAATAATGGCAAAATGGAAGCACTGTGAGATTTATTATTAAAATGAATTTAGAATATATAGGGGAGTGTGCAATGATATATTATTTAAGTGCATTATTTTTAAATACTGGTTTTTCACCATTTACCTTCAAATTTTGAACTTAATTCTCATATTAATATTGCAGTTACTCCTTTAGAAGTAGACAAACTGGCCATAGAGTCCCTATATGCTTCCATGATTTTCTGCAAAAGTTTTCCATCAGGATAATAAAAGCTCCAAATTACAAAGACCTAGGAAAAAGACTTCTCTTCAACTTCTTTTCTAGGTGCTCAAATTCACCACAGTAGAAATGACTACAGCATACTGTTAATTATTTTCATCAAACCGTCCTTGTTTTTAAATGTTTTCAGCATTTTTTTACCTGTGAACACTTGATGCCTTTTCCAGAAAATGTTTGCATTCAAATAATCTTTTTGAAGGTTCTGGGCAATATGGTGTTTCTTTCTTGTACTTTACTACTTTTTTCTTTTTAAAAGGATATCGTAGGAGAAAGACATCTGTTGAATTAAGCATTTTCTGGAGTCGCTAGGTTATTTATTTCTAATACAACTAAGAGATCAACAAAAGAATTTTATTGCAACTGGACAGTGTTCCTTTCCTTTATACTCAAGTTGTAATTTTTTTCCCGAAGAGCCAACAACACCAAAATATTGAAATCTAATATAGATCAGATAGTAACTTCTATTTGCTGATTCCACTCTGAGATCCACCATAACGAGTAGATAATAAATATTAAAATTTCTGCTTTTTAACTCACTACGGAACTATTCGACTGCTTGAACTATCTGATGCCCTTTAGAGTTAGGACAGTGATAGCTTGCCTAAAGGATCTCAGAACTATTGCTGTTTTAATGTATACTGCCTACCATTGAGAATAAGACAAACCAATTTGGAAAAACCATGCAAATAGGAAGTTATTTTCAAAACTGGTTCTTTGACTGAAAGAACCCCAACCAATATGTACCATCGGTTTGGGTACGTAGTTATTGCCGTGGTATTTATTTATGAAACACATAAAAATATTTAGGTAAAATTTCAGCCAGACTTTATCAACTTGGAATTTCTAAATGCAGAAGCTTCTGGCTTAACTTGTTTGTGTGGGAATAAAGGAAACAAGGGCCAACAAAGTACCCCTCTTCCGGTTTCTCTTTTCCTCTTACCTCTCTTTGCTCTTGCTTGTGTTTCTTCTTTCTCATCTGTTCTTGGAACCAGTTAAGTTCGGTGAGTGACAATAGTCTTCTGTGGAAATGGGTAGAATCTTACAATGCCCAATATGAAATTCATTGTGATGGCTCAAAGTGAAGATATGGGAAAGAGTCAGAGATTCAAGGATGTGAGGGAAGAGAGAAGTCCGAGCAGGCTACACGAACAGAGAAAACCTTTGGAATTAGCAGAAAGGAGAGAAAAAATGGAAAAACGAAAGTCAGATCAAGATAGCAAACAGAAATATAGATTTTTTGCATTTTAGGTATGGTTTGGAAGAGGAACAAAAGTTTAGTTTTCGTTAAGAAAAAATAAGCCAACTATAATTTCCTGAATAATGGAATCAAAAAGTATCTGCAGCTCACGTGAAGTTAGACCTTCTAGTGTTAGCTTAGAGGTGTTAATTTTAAGTCTGACTATCATTGGAGAGAAAATAAAAACATATATATGTATATAAATGATTGTTGTTCTTTTGCTAAGAGATAGGAAAGAGTTTTTATTCTCTTCAGTCTTTGGCTAACAAAGTAAGATTATGAAATAAACACAACTGAAGGTTGTTTGGTCTTTTTCCTTACGATATAATTATTTAGCCAAAAACTTGATAGATTTGTTTCACTGGGGCCAATGGCCATATTACAACAGAAGGCTGTCTTCACTTCACCAGGGATCATTGCTAAATCCAAAGTCAGTTTTCAGTCCTTACCTTATTGATCTGTCAGCTGCATTTGACCAATTGATCACTCTATCCATCTCGAGACCTCTCCTTCCTTGGCTTCTGATATATTCTGCTTTCCTGGTTTTATGCATTCTTCATTGGCTGCTCCTTCTCAGTCTCCTTTAGTTGCCCCTCCTTTCCACAGTCTCTCTAAATTAGAGTTCCCCAGGATTCAACCCTTGGACCTTTCCATTACATTTGATGTTGTGGCTTTGAAAACCTTCTAAAGACTCTCTGCCCTTGAAACCTGGACTCATCTGTCCAACTGTGTGCTCAAGTTGGAGGTCTAACAGTTTTCTCAAATTTGACATGTCTGAATCCAAGTTCCTAACCACCCCCTCCCCAATAAACCTACTCATCTCACAGTATGTCCCATCTTGATTTATCCTTCCTTCCAGTTTTCAGGCCAAAAACTGTGGAGTAATTCTCTACTCTTCTCTTTCTCACCACTGATCTGAACGCCAAAGAATCCTGCTGGCTCTCCAACAAAAATGCATCT
>PVKH010014898.1:0-16287 GCA_004027955.1 Chaetophractus vellerosus | reverse complement strand
TAATTTACCACTGGAGGTAGTATTCTGGCCATGGAAAACACTTATAAACTGCAAACAATAATATTAGATTCTGGATCTACATGATACTTTTTAATTCTTTTTGGTAAAGGCTATTATTTACATGGACACAAAAGCTATTGGAAGAGTTTTCTCTGTATAAATGAATTGTGTCTGTGGAACACTGCATGAAGATGTTAGCAACAGCACTATTTGCCTTTTGTATATGAACATCTGTAAGCTTTTACAATTATTTTACACGGATGACACTTCAATTTACTTGGAGCTTTTTGTTATCCCCAACACATTTGTTTTTACCAAAGTAGTACACAATCCAAAGAGCAATGTCTTACCTCTGCAGGTGCACTTTTAGGATAGGAAAGCCTGTTTATTGTGTTTACAGCTATTTACATGGCACATTTAGTTTGCTAATTTGATGCAATGCAGTTTTCCTTCTATGTATAGACTTAAAGTTTTTTGTGGACACACATTTCTGATATATTGGAAATTGTAGTAGTGTCTTCTCTAAAACCATTCTCTAATATAGTAATTAAAAGTGGACAAAAACGGCCTATTCTAGGTGCGAGTTTGAGAACTTCTTCTTGGGTTTTTTGAATATGTATACAAAGAGGCATGACTCTATCACTTAGAAATATTTCTAAAACTGAGTTATACTTCAGTAGCCCTGGTCAAATGGAAAATAACAGGATAGATTTACAAGCTGTACACCAATAAAAAGTTCTTTCACAATGCTTATTGGAAACAATCACGTTGATTGGGGCCCTTCTAATTATGATATAGCACTTTCTCATTGAAGTTGCAAAACAGCCAGCACATATGTAGATGACCAATAATAGCAAGATACTCACCCGTAATGAGTAAGATGCTGATCAGAGTTGTATACTGTATTGTGCTTTCCTTGTCAGATAGGGTCTGTAGGAATTTACATACAGTATATAACAAAAGAAGTAAGAAAGATAACTTCCTAAGTTTTCAAGAGAAATGTAGAAATCCTTATATAGAGCCTGGTTGTGATGATAGCAGATGGTTATTATATTTTTGTGACTTTCTTGGCCCATACCAGAATTATTTGGATCCTTTTTTACTTCTATACGGTTTGAGAATAAGAAGAAGGGATGTAAAAGAAAGAATAAGAAAGAAACAGATTGTGGGGACCACAAGGTGAACAAGCTTCTTGAGATTCAGAGCTTGGCCAAATGGCTAAAAGAAGCTCATATGTAAAGTAAGAATATTTCAAATGATGCTTTCATGGTGATTTTTAGCCCAATCTTTTGGCTGTACAAAGGGCACATACAAAATGAACTACAGGCCTGAGTGGACTCAGAACACCAAGAGCCTTGACCATTTTTTCAGTGATCTCAGCAGCTATGTGAGAAGCCACCAGTTCCCAGAAGACCAAATCCAAGTCCTGTGGACTTTTATAGTGTTTTGGCAGAGACCTGAAGGTGGGAAACAGGGGTAAGTCAACATTCAAGGATCTCCCCTATTGCTATATGAAAAAATATATACTGTACTACCTCTAAAGTTTTCCATATTCAATGCAAGATTGTATATCGGGTCATCAGAACTTAGCAGAAAGTTTACTAAAAATTAAGATGGAGGAAATTTGGGGGCTGAGTCGTGAGAGATAAGCTCCCTGCAACTTGATATTATTCTTTGCTACCATGCGACCCCTTTGGATGCAGAAAAAATTTAATCATAAAGCTGTTTGTAATTAAATATTTTTTTAGTTTCCTTGTTGCTAAAGCAAATACCATGCAATGGGTTGGTCTTAGCAATAGTAATTTTATTGGCTCACCATTTGAGGCCAGGTGAAGTCCAAAAATTAAGGCATTGGTGAAGCAATTCTTCTTCCTGACAACTGGCATTCTAGGGCTGGAGATCCTTGGTCCTTATTTTTTCTGTCACATAGCAATGCACATGGCAGTGTCTTCCTGTTTCACTTCCTGATCCCACTGATTTTAAACTCTTTTTCCCCTTAGCTTTCTATCTGCCTGAATTTCATTCTGCTTATTAGGGACTCTAGTATTAGAATTAAGACCCATCCCGATTGAGTTGAGCCACATCCTAACTGAAGTAACCTTATCAATAGGTCCTACTTAACAATGGGTTCACACCGACAAGATTGGATTAAATTTAAGAAAATGTTTTTCCCTGCTATATAGTTCCAAACCACCACAGTATTCACTCAGTTTATTTATTTTACCCTAGAAACACACACATATATAATAAAACTCTCCATTTTAATCCACAATTCATTTTTGATATGCTAAAATGAGGATGTTAAAGAATAATTTCTTACAAAAATATGTGATTTGATAATGATTTGTTCTAGTTTTTTTTGATTATTTCTAAATTCTAAAGCAGGGATTCTTAACCAGGAGTCCATGGACTCCCAAAGGTCTATGGAAAAATGTATGGGATTTGTGAGCTTGAATTGAAAAAAATCACTTATTATCTTTATTTTCTCTGACCTCTAACTGAAATCCAGAATTTCCTTCATTTATGAATGTGTGCAATAAATTACAGTAATATTCATTTCATATCGCATTGCAGTTGCTGCATATCTGGAAAAATCATTTATGCTTATTCACACTTTGAAATTGTGTCAGTTGTTAGACCCAATGCTAGTTGAATGCTATAAAAATATCTGCCGCTACATCCTGAGAAGGGGTCTGTAGTTTTCACCTGACTGACAAAGAAGTCCATGGAACAAAAAAGGTTAAGAACCCCTGCTCTAAAGGTTATTTTATTGGTAGAAAAATATATAATTTTCATGCAAGAATTTTCCTGCAAAGATTCCTGTGATATTTATCAGCTATCAGTAGGTATAAGCCAGTTAAATACCTCCTCTGTGAAGATAATGTTTCTTGTTATTAGGCATTTACAATTGTCAGTAATTCTAAGGTCTGTATAAATAAGAGAAACTTGCTAGGATAATGGTTTTAAGGGAGATAGTCTCTTGACTAATCCAGGCAATATGGACTGACTATGACATTTATTTGTAAATGACATTTTGGTGATAAAAAATAGAAAGGTGTAAAATATTAGCTAAGAATTACCCTGTGCTTAATTTTATAGAGTTGCTCTCCATATTATTTGAAAATGTGTCACTTAAAAAAGAACATGAAAAGAGCTCTGTAATTTTACAATGACAAGATATTAATACAAAATCAATTTATACACACATGAATGTGCATGTATGTGCATGTGTGTATATCAACACATATATTATTTCCTAGTATTTTTCCTGTGGTATTATTTTTTCTGTGATACAATTTTATTTTAATGAAACTCCAAATGTGGAAATTTCACTACGATTTTAATTGATTCAGACATTTGAAACAGTCTTTTCTTCTGTAAATTTGTGTGCATTTTAAAATTATAAATGTAACTAAATTCATTTCTATTAAATGCCTTTATTTCTATTTCCTCCTCTAATACAATGCATTCCTCTTTAGAGAAAAACTGCCCAATCAAACTTTAGGTCATTCTCTGACATAAGCATAAGCATAATATGGGAGAAAAGCCACCCCCTTTTCATTATGAAAACACTTTGGAGTGGAAGGAAGGAATGCAAACTGAGAGGGGAAATATTCCTCCTATTAGACTTCAGACCACTAAAAGCAGAGTTCTAACTGATTCAAGAGGGCAAGAGTGCCTGTACCATAATTTTTGGTCGTCCAAAAATTATCTGTTGATCTCCTGCTATGTGCCATGAATTTTTCTGAGGTGAAAATAAGGGAGTAGCAATACATACAATCCCTAACCTCAGGAATCTTGTATACAGTATACACTAAAGAAATATGCAATAGAATGAATGAATTTGAATTAGTTGTAAACAGTTTTAAAATTTGGGTTTATATACTCTAGTGTCACTAGAGTTGTTATATCTCATTTGATGATAAGTGATAAGTGGTAAGGGAATGTGAAATGGAATTATACTGGGGTGAGTGTGCCATATAGTCTGAAGAAAAGTTGAAATAGCAAAGGCCAAAGCCATTGAAAATAGCTGGACCTTAAGGATAATGGGAATAAGGAAACAACATGCTGCCAGAACTTCTGAGTGTTCTTTTTCCTTCCCTTCCCTCTCCCCCTTCCCTCCCTCTACCCTCCCTTTTCTTTTCTTTTCTTTTTTCGACTTTTCTTCTTTTTTTGCTGATATTCCTGAACTTTATGTGGCAAGGCTTATCTTTTTTGGAAGTTATTAGTTGGGGAAAACTAGTTATAGGAAAACATATCTCTAATCAACTGTAAAGTCACTGAGACCTTGGGTTCTGGGATAAAATAGCCAAGGAGGGAAACTGTTGCAAATAAGAAACTACATATTTCTTTGCTAATTTGTTCAATAAAACATATTTTAATTTTTTTTAAATTTCAAAATAAAGGTACAAACAAAACCTAAAAACTATACATGTGTAAACTTGTATATGCCAAACAAGGGCAAAGCTTTGTATTTACATTTTAATGTTTCTTCACTTTCTTTTCTCTCCCTGTACAAATCAATTACTAATTGAAAATCACAGTGCCTTACAATTTTGAATGAATATTACATGAGAGCTGGGACTTTCTTTTCTGGTGCGTTTCTAGCACCTGGAATAGTGCCTTGTAGATGCAAAATAAATATTTTTTGCATCTATATACTAATAAGCACACACATACACATAATTCTATCAAGTCACAGAGAAGAAAACACAATTTGTTATAGTTACTAAAAGTATTACTGCTTTATTATACCTACTATATGTCTGTCATGGTGCTAAGTGTTTTATATATATTATTTAATTATATCTGTACTTTCCACTGAGGAGTCCAGCTCTTGGCCAAAAGCCAAGGTATGATCTTTCAGGTCTGACCATACTCGAGAGGCTTCATGGGGGAAAATGTCCTGCCCTTATGTGACTTGGTGTATTGTCAGCTCATGGTACTGTCTGAAGGGAATTGTGGTCAAGGATTTAAGACGTCATGAATGTCTGAACTCCAAGCCCAGGCACCTCCATATCTAAGGCTAAAAACCTGAGGCCTTCTTCAGGTGCCTTTGCTAAGAACTCATCTGCGGGAATCCCTCATGCAAATCTTGTGGGGATCTGTCCAGCAGAGCCCGCGACAGCACAAAGAATTACTCTGAACAGAGTGGTTGAGAGAGGTCAGGGGGAGAACAGCGAAAGGAGCTATCCTCTCGACCTGATCCCCAGCAAGATTTTTATTCAGAATTTTTTTCACAGTGAAGGTCAGGGTGTCCGTGAGAAGGGGCAGGTGGGCAGTGTGTATGTGAGGGGCATTAAAACATCATAAGTAATCTAAGCAGAAAGATAATGAAGACATATCGTAGCTTACATCAAAGATAAGGTGGAGGCGAAGGTTCTGGTCAACTAATTAACTGAACAGACCAAGAGGGCTGACTTCCCTGCGTGGCAGGGGAGCAGGCCTCTAAACTGTTTCTTAGAAGTAAAGATCAGAAGAATCCCACACTCCTCTAGTGAGTGGGCAGGGAAACGTAAAGAAACATTTCACCACTCTGACTCAAAATTCGGTACTTCTCCACTCCTAGCTTCCCTTCTCCTTCCTCCAACAGCCCACAGGTCAACCCATACAGGAGCCTTTTTATCAGGACACCCTTGGTGATGGAATGGCCCTCATTTCTGCACTGATCCATCTGACCCTTGACCATTTGCTCCATTCCATTGGAAAAAGGAAATGGGAGAAGTTGACCTCTTTCTTCAGTTTAACCTTTTGCTTATTTTATTGCAATAAATGAGATCTCTCCAAAGTATTCCTCCAAAAGCTTTTAAACATAATGTGTCAGGGTGGTAAGAGAATTTTCCTTAAAGATTTATATTTTTCCCTGATTATAGTTCTTCTCATTGCTCAATTACCCCACTCTTCTGTAAAGCCCACTTATCTGTGAGTTATATTTTTGTAATCAAATTGAATGCCAAAAGTTATGCTTCTGTTTCATTTGCTTCTTCTCTTCTTTTCTCTTTGAATGAGACCTCTGAGCTGTTTTGAAGCAAATATTTCAGGTATACTTGTGCAAAAAAATTGGGAACAGATTTTAACTTTTATTTTCTGGGGCACTTAATTTTTTTTTAATGAAATGAAAATCCATTGATTAGACAAAATGTTCTGATGCCAAAATAATTAAATAAGTGCTAATTTTAAAACTCTGGAAAAAATGGATTCTGCTTAGGTTTAAATGGGAAAATTAAGGAACCTATTCAATATCCTAGCAATTTACTTGGAAAATGCATCTGGAAATATATCTTTTGCTACCTTTAGGGGTACTGTGAAAATTACATAAGATAAGAAATGGGAGAAGTGGATATGGCTTAACCTGTTGAGTTCATGCTTCCCATATGGGAGGTCCCAGTTTCTGTCTCTGTGTCTCCTGAAAACAAAAACAAACAACAAGCAAACAAATGAGAGAGCCAAGTCAGGGGAGCTGATGTGGTTCAGTGGTTGAGTGCCAGCTCCTCACATAAAAGGTCCCAGGTTAAATCCCAGGCCCAGGTACCTAAAAAAAAGGGGGGGGGTATAAGCAATAAAACATTTGAGGACCTTATTTTCACAGCATTTACATTTATTGATTTTCAAATTAAATTTTTATTTTATAACTGGAAATATATAGGTACATATCTAAAGCTAATTTTGTCTTCCATTTTGTCATTTTAATCCAAATCAAATTTGTGGATATACATCATTGCATGAGTTATCAAACTTGATTTTGCAAACAAATTGTATAATAGGGGGGCCAACTGTAGCCCAGTGGATAGGGCGCCGGTTCACCACATGGGAGGCCCCGGGTACAGTTCCTGGGGCCTCTCTGAGCGGGCAGACTGCCTTGAGGGGGCAAGCCGCCATGGGCGGGGCAGAGCTGCCATGGGTAGGGCAATAAAAAAAGCCACACGGGCAGGGCAAAGCCGCCACAGGCAGGGCAAGTCACCCACGAACGGAGCAGAGCCACCCACGAATGGAAGCAGAGCCGCCCGCGAACGGAAGCAGAGCCGCCCATGAGCGGAGCAAGCCACCTGTGCCGTGAGCTGACTAAGCGCATCGCTGCAATGGGGGGAAACAGAGCAGACACAGAAGAACACAAAAATGAACACAGCAAGAGCAAGCAGAAAGGGGGGGGATATGTAACAACAAACAAACAAACAAACAGAAACAAATTGTATAATAGGTTGACAAAATACAAAAGGAAAATATGTAGTTTACATTGTAATGTAGACTCTATAACCTGCTAGTTTATATAATTTAGGAAAAATATTTATAACTACAAACTAAAATTTTATTTTTTATCTGAATAGTTTTGGGAGATAGCTACATAATTGACACTCACCGGTGAATCACAGATACTCTACAACTTCTCTGGATAGTTTTCTAGGAATATATATTGAATGTGCTACTTTTATATTTTAAACTATGCAATTGATTAAAGCAATATTGTCTTTCTTATATTTTTCCATTTGTAGTAATGGTCTCTTTCCTGTTTGCTTATTTAGAAATTCAATTGTTTCAACTCTGTTGAGAGATTATTTAGCAAGTTAAAGCCAAACAAATCCCATGAACAACCATAGATTTTATTAGGCTTGGTCAATGTAACTCAATAATTTTTAGATTAATCATGGGAAAGAAAGAAAAAATAATAATTGCCAAATAAATAAATAAATAAACTGATCTAGTTCAACTTGTGCTCCCCCTAAGAAAATTCATGGACAAAATATAGGTAAAACAATGACACAGTATGTGCCATGTAGAGTACGTATTATCATAATGTTCCTTCCGTTCTTATTTTCCAGTTACAACAACCCCCCATTATCTCCTCATTTGATCACTTAAATGTACTTAAATATTTGGCCTGTACATGTACCAGCTGGGCCCTGAATCTCAACAGATTTCCAACACTACTCTCCAGTTCATTGGACTCACCCAGGACAACTAACAAGGAGATGATGATGGACAACAGCCATCTCAAGGAACAGAGAGAGTCTGCAACTGCAAGCAAAATAGTATCATCTATCTGCCCCATGGGCTCTAAGCCCCCTCTCAATTAGAAGCAGAGTGCTCAACACTATCTCAGAATCCTCAGGATTGGGGAGCGAACAATGGACTCAAGTAGCCTTACTGTTATTCTACTATAGACTTGTTGTGATTCTAGCAATGGAAGAACTTTTATCATTGATGTGGAGGCAGTGACCACTGATGGTTCTGAGGGGAGGTAGAGAGAAAAATAGGTGTAATCTGCAGGGATTTTTGGGACTTGGGAATTGTCCTGAATGACATTGCAATGACAGACACAGGCCATCATATATCTTGTCATAACTTACGAAAATGTGTGGTAAAGAGTGTAAACTACAATGTAAATTATAACCTACGTTTAGTGACAATGCTCCAAAATATGTTCATCAATTGTAACAAATGTACCACACTAATGAAAGATATAATTAATGTGGGAAAATGTGGGAGGGGTAGGGAGCAGGGCATATGGGAATCCCTTATTTTTTAATGTAACATTTATATAATCTAAATATCTTTTTTTAATAAAAATTATATTTAAAAAAGTGTTTCAACAAAGAATAAGTATGCTGTTATTAGCTTTAAAAGCTGGAAGTCCATTGTCTGAAATGATCTAAGACATCACTGTCTAGATGTATTTATAAATTTAACTTACTTTATAAAAGATGGACATTCTGTTTGTGAATAACTTAAGAACCAATTCATTCTTCTTTATATTTAACTTGTGTCATCTGTAGTTAAACTTTCTGTATAATATTAGATTTCATGAAAGGATCTATATCCAATTACTCTGGCATATGTGCTTTCAAAAAATACAAAAATAAAATCTGGAGACTCATATTGGTGAATTTACTTTTGGGATCAAATTCTTTATTAAGTAAAAAGTTTTATTTAAAATCCTTTGCCTAGCACAATTTGATAGAGATTCCCCAATATCACAGCACTCAAAATAGATTCTTACTTTCAACCTGGCATATTCCTTGTAATATATAATATAATTGCATTGAACACAGCTGTCTGTAAAACGATAAATATGAGCAGAAGAGACTCAAACTAAATTAAGTTTTAGCAGTCATCAATTTATCCTGAAATGACACTAGCATGAAAAATGACTCATTGGGGTTTGTAAATCTCATTCTGTTAGCTACTGCTAGTGATACTCTAAAAGTTTTCTGCAGACTTTTTAGTTCAAGACAAAAATCCTTTACTAGTAATAATATTCAGAAGATTATTTTCCTTTGAGTAAACAAATGCAAAATTGTTTTCTCCAACATTACCCTTCATCTCTAAATTTATTTCATTGCTAAAAATATCTCATTGCATCAAATATCAAAATTAATTAGTGACCTTTTTCTAGATTTTTAGTTCCAAGGTAGAGAAGAACCAAAAGGTGACATACGAGGGTACAAGGTTATTCTTGGCTGTCGCGGCCCACCAATGTCCTGTGAGAGTCTCGGATATAGATGCACCCTTTCATAATTCAAATTCTCACATAGACCACCATTTGTTATTCACATAACGATGTTCTATGTGGTATCAGAGGCATTGATAATAATGCATTCCTGAAATTACTGAAAGCCTGAAGAAGAAACTTAATAGAAATAACTGAAAATGCATAATAAGACTTGAATTCACATGCACCCTACCTCTAATTTGAACAACATATAAATTCAAACATCAGAAGATCTTCCTGACTTTCAATTAAATTATACTCTTCTATTGGATCTTTTATTTGGTTAAGATATTAAACAGATTCTTTTTTTTTTTAAAGATTTATTTATTTTATTACATATCTCCCCTTCCCCCCGCTGTGGCAACGCGCCGAGAGTGGTCACTGCGCAGGCGCGGCTTTCCCCCCTTGTGGGCGGTCTCTGCGTCCGTTCACGGCCGGCACTTGCTTCAGTTCGCGGGTGGCTGGCTGTGCTCCATCCCCGGGCGACCTGCCCTGCCTGTGGCGGCTCTTGCCCTGTCCGTGGCAGCTTTTTGCCTTACCCTCGGCGGCTCCGGCCCGCCCATGGTGGCTTGCCATTCTCTAGGTGGTCTGCCCACTAGGAGAGGTCCCCGGGAATCGAACCCAGGGCCTCCCATGTGGTATGCCGGCGCCCTATCCACTGGGCTATCGAGCCGGCCCCTTAAACAGATTCTTTAGATCTAAAATAAGATTACTATTAATAATTAAATAGAAATGGTATCCATTATAATATTATGCCCTAAGAAAAATAATAATGGTATCTGGTATTCTTCTATTACCCACTAAATATTAAAATCCCTGTTGACCTTTTGATAAGCTGAATATTTATTTATTTAGGAACTTTTGCTCCCCTGTTCTTCCTTTCCACACTGTATTAGTCAGCCAAAGGGGTGTTAATGCAAAATACCAGAAATCTGTTGGGTTTTATAAAGCGTATTTACTTGGGGTAGAAGGTTACAGTTTCCAGACCATAAAGTGTAAGTTACTTCTCTCACCATAGTCTGTTGTCACATGTTGGAGCAAGATGGCTGCTGTCATCTGCAAGGGTCCAGCCTTCCTCTTCCTCTTAAGTCTCCATGGTCCCAGCTTCTTCCAATATCAGCTGTATACTGGGATAAATCTCATCTTTCTCCTGGGGTTCATTTCTCTCTAAGCTCAGCTGCTCTGTTCTCTCCACAAGGTCAGCTATAGACTCTCAGGCTCTCTCTCTGCTCAGGCCCTCTGCTGTGTCTTTGGAGCCATCTCTATTCCTCTGTGTTCTCTTGCATGTTTACTTCCAGGGTCTCCAGCATTAAACCTCCAACTAATTCCTCTGCAGTGTAGTTTTCCCTTGGTGGGCGGGGACTCAACATCCTACTGACTTGGCCCGATCAAAGCCTTAATCATTATTTAATGAAGCAAAAGTGAAAGCATTGAATTTAATACAATCAAATATGCCCAGACAAGTTTACAAACACAATCCACTATCTATTTTTGGAATTCATAAGCAATGCCAAACTGCTACACACCCCAAGGTCTATTCTGCTTTTCATCCAGGGATACAAGGGTATATAAACATAAATTACTATTATTTGAACAAGGAAAAGAATAAAACTTAATAGAAATTTAATTTGGCACCTAAAATGGTAACAAAGGACATTAGGAGGTGGTAAAAATTATGAATTATGAATGTTTACAATAGCAACAATAGATTTTAGATAGTTAAATCTATATAGGGATTAATAAATAGAAATATAGACAGGAATATATAACTATATTATGTAATGTAGAAAACTAACTCTAACAAAATATTAGAACATTATAAAACCCGATTTTATATAATATTGTTCAAATGCTTTATACTTATTGTATTTTTGCAAAACCACAAAATATTCTTTATACTTTAATGTGTCTCTGTTGCCAAAGTGGGATAGACTGATTGCATTGATGACCCTTACCCCACAATCATGAACTAACTTTTCCCCGTAATTTATAAGCCCCTCTGACTAGAACTATGAACCTGAGTATGTGCCTTGCTTTGGACAATAAGGTGTTAGAGAATGTGATACAAGTAGAGACTTAAAAAAATAAATGTGTACTCAAAGATTTCTGTTACCCTGCTTCCTTCTCAGAGATCAGTGTGAGGGATCAGATATCCAACGAAGAAATATCAGATTTTTATACCAGCAAGAGACATGTTGAAGGTGGTCCCATTATCCCTGTGACCTGCTTAGACCACCCTATAGCTAGTCAATACTTAAATATATTGGAGAGCCCTGCCGACACCAGCAGAGCCTCCTACCTCTCCCACAGATAATCACATAAGCAAACATGAGGCAAGTCAAGTCCATAAATCAGGACAGAGAACTCAGAGGCTCATGAGGAAAAAATAAAGCTGTTGTGTTAAGCCAGAAAATTTTGGGGTGGTGTGTTATGCAGCATTAGATAACTGATTTAAAAAGAGAGGGAGTGAAGGAAAGACTGAGAGAGGAAACGAGAGCTTTACCTGCCCAAAGTCTGCTGCTAAAATTTTTGTCTAGTTTCATTGAAATATTGTCATTTATTAATTCTTATGCAAACTAATGACAATAAGCTATCAATTTAATAACTAGCAATTTTGTACATAGATATGCACTTATAATAGAGCATATGTTTGCACACTTATGGTCTGGAAAAAATGTTTGTTACTACCCAATGCCTTTACAAAACACATTCCCTTACTTAATGCTACCTTCTACAACAACTTCTCCAGCTTTCTATATTCATTCAAGCCTTGAATTACATATTTACACCCTGATTTTATGAAAACCAGCCATATTTTCTTAGGACAAAACACATTCCCTTAAACAAACTTATTAAATTTTAGTCAGCATTGACTACGAATTCACTTCCACAAACTTTTACTTCTTTCTATAGTCATTTTATTCTCATATCCCTCATTCTGTTCTGTGAAGAAAAAAAAAACTATTCAATTCAATTTAGGCAAAAACAATTTTTTAAAAAGAGGTTTGTAATAATTTCATTAGCCCAAAATTTACAATTTTTATCATCTTAAAGTTTTAATACATATAATGCTAATTTTTCTTATTAGTGTCCTATAAAGCTAGGGAGATTACACCCAAGCTAAATTGAAACTATTAGAGTTTATGCAAGAAACATCCTTTTTTTTCATCCTTCCTCCACAGGAGATTAAAACCTTTTTCTTTAATAAAATTCTAAAATTGTGAATAACCTTAAAAGCATCCTGACTGCCAGGGTCTGGAGACTATATTATAATTGTTTAAGTTGTTTTAATCATAATTTAGAAAAATCTTTCCATAACTTTCAGGAACTTTTTGTTTACTTACTGAAACTTGGCCGTTGGATTATTACTGTCATCTCAAAAGCTGTTAAAATTTAATTGGGGACTTACAGGACAGACTATACGAAACAAGTTTTTTTTTTCTGTAATATCCCCTATGCCCCTATTATTTTAATTTCCAGGCCTAGTAGACAGAATTCTAGGTTAACCTCACATCTCCCTTATCTTTCCATACCCAGCCCATCCCCTTAGTTTCCTAAACCAGTTTTAATGAGTCACTGGAATTGAGTCAGATTTAGAAGACCCTGGAGGTAGATAGGTTATAGAAAGATTATGGAAGAATTCAGAATAAACTTTTTAGTTTCTTTCCTTTAAATAGTTTCTTTATTCAGATTTTATGTGACTTTTATCCTGTTTGGCTTCTCCAACTTGGGCTTCAGTAGTACTCATTTACCTATATAAGCACCCATTTAATATTTAGTAATTTGAGTAGAGCTCTTTTAAGAATTTTCATTTGTTAATTTAATATTGCCATCCAGAGGTATGCAAATATACACTGAAAAAAAACAGACAAATGCAAAAAGCTTTAAGACACACCAACAGAAACATGAAACTCACTAATTTGACTTATAATTCTCACTCCTTTGGTATGACTGTCTCCAAGGTCTCCATCATTTCACATCTCTGGTTTTACTGCTTTTAAGGTCTCCCCTGGATTCAATGTTGCCTGTAGTGAGCCAGCTCATGCTTGGAGACATTTTTACTAGTAACCAGTGGCCAGTTAGGAATACTTGAGCAGTATAAATGCAGTTAAACACTGATTTAGCATTTAGACAGACTGACATTTAACACTTATGTAGTCTGGATTACTCTTCCAGAGTACACTTAGACAGACTCAAAGTTCAAGAGTAAGCTATTGATTCAAAACTGAAAGTTTTTTGGGGCTGGCTCGATAGCCCAGTGGATAGGGCGCCGGCATACCACATGGGAGGCCCTGGGTTCGATTCCCGGTGACCTCTCCTAGCGGGCAGACCACCTTGAGAATGGCAAGCCGCCATGGGCAGGCCAGATCCGCCGTGGGCAGGGCAAAAAACTGCCACGGACAGGGCAAAAGCCTCCACGGGCAGGGCAGGTAGGCCGCGAATGGAGCGCAGCCAGCCACCCGCGAACTGAAATCCGGCCGTGAATGGAAAGCAGAAGCCGCCCTCAAGCGGGGAAAGCCGCGCCTGCGCAGTGACCAGTCTCGGTGTGTCTCCACAGCAGGGGGGAAGGGGAGATATGTAATAAAATAAATAAATCTTTAAAAAAAAAAACCTGAAAGGTTTTTTTTAACACCTAGATAAAAATTCTGATCAAAATAAAAGGGAACAGAACTTAAAACACTGTGAAAATAGCATCCCATTACACTCTACCAGTTTACATAGTTTGGCAATATCACTGATCATCAACTCGGCACAGGCGATCAGTTAAGAAATCTTTCATGTCTGCCTCTGCTAGGACTTATCCTTTTGTAACTTTAACTTACCTTCTAAGTGGTGCACAGAGGCCTTTGCAGCTTGTTCTGCCTTGGTAGCCACCACAAGTCTCCTAACAGGGGCCATACCATAGATGCCACTATCTGGCGGTCTCCCTTTTCCTTATTTAAATGCAACTGCTCTGCTACCTGCTGTAGCACAGCCAGAATACCTGCCGGAGTGTTTTGGGCATCTCTATATTCTCTCAGCAGTTCCCACTCATCCTGAAGGGCAGCCATTCCTCCCCACATGGATGTTATATGTCAATCCTGGGATTTCTCCCACAGATTCTCCTTTCCCTGAGCATGGAGACCAAAGAACACACCTGGCATTTAGTCAGGCATAAGCTTAATTGGGACTTTGAAAGCAGTGACTTCTTGATGGCAGCTGGTCAAAGAATGAATCAAGCTAGCACTCTAACAAAGAGGTGAGAAAATGAGGGGTGATGTATAAGGGGCTTCAGTTCTCATAGGGTATGAGACAGAGTTTCTGCTAGGGTGGGGTCAGGTCATATTTTCAGTACACTCATAGGATGGATGCTTATCAAGGACATTTACTGCTTTGGGAAGATTATAGATTATGATAATCATCTTTACATACTCTTCCCTCCGGGAGAGTTGTTAACTTTTAACTTATGTCTAGGTCACGCAGGCTGCTATGTGCTGAGGACTTAAGGTAGGGTCCCTGGGTCCCCACAATGTTAAAGTGTGTAAGTAAAAGGAACAGTAGATATCATTTACTACAAACTACTTATTAGAGAAATGAAAAAAAAAAAAGAGAGACCCAATGAGGTGAAGTGAAGTGAGTGTCCTAGATCATATAGATAAATAGTGGCAATTGCAAGCTTAGAGCCCAAAATGTCCTGAGTACAAATCAGATTGGTATTTGTTCAGAGTATCTAGGAAGTTGTTTAAACCTCTTCCATATGGCTTGAAAATGATTTTATCAGTTAATTGAATTAATTCACATCCAATAAAATCATTAAAATGGTCCTGGAATGATTCTTAATGTGATCACTCTTAAAGTATTAATTTCCTCTCCAATACACATCATGTGCCTTTCTGAATTATTTTGATAAGGTTAATCATACAATTAAGCTGTGCTATATCATTTCTAATATAATTGATATGTTATTACCACAAATTAAGCTTTCATGTATTAAAATTAATTTCCCATACATGTTTTCAGCATTCTTGAAACTTTGGTTTTAAAATAAACAATTTTGAGTTACTTATTTTGGTAAGAATGGAGAATTGCACCACCAGCACATCAACTGCAGAGATTATGGTAGAATATTTCTCTAGGTCAGGTAACCTCAACAACAGCACTATTGACATTTTAGAACAGATCATTTTACTGTGGTGTGCTGTTCTGTGCATTGCTGGGTGTTTAGCAGTCTCCCTGGCCTCTACCCATTAGCTTCTAGTAACATCTCTCCTCTGCAATAGTAAGAACTAAGAATGTCTTCAAAGATGGACTATTATCTCCTGGCAAGGAAAATCATCCCTGGTTTAGAACCATTCACCAAAGCTAAGAATACAGTAAGAACTTTCACAGTAGTAACTGTAGATGGAGTAGTCACCAAGAATGCAGTGACCATTTTGAATTTTCTATTCATTCTCCTATCACTACTAAGAATGTCATAATTATGACAATGACATAATTTCTTTATTATTTAAACATCAGCATATAGGATTTTCCTTAGAACTTCCCATGAGTATAACCTAGGAATTCTTTAAATTGGCTTTTCCACATCTTTCCTCCTTCCCCTTCCTAATGTTGGGCAGGGATCCAGCTTATATAGAGACTTTTCCACTGTAAGCTTTCATTCTTTGAAGTCTTCAGGGCCTCTATGGGTCTTGGTAGTTAAAGGCAGATTTTTTTTTTTTAAGATTTATTTATTATTTATTACATATCCCCCCCCTTTCTGCTTGCTCTTGCTGTGTGTCTATTCTTCTGTGTTTTTCTATGTCTGCTTCTTGTCTCCC
>PVKH010014897.1:0-16312 GCA_004027955.1 Chaetophractus vellerosus | reverse complement strand
TGCCCTGGTGGTTTTCAGGAGACCAATTTCTCTGAGAGAGAATTAGATAGCAAAGGTGGGTGAATTAGTCAGCCAAAGGGGTGCCTTTGCAAATTACCAATGATCAGTTGGTTTTTATAAAGGGTATTTATTTGGGGTAGAAGCTTACAGTTACCAGGCCACAAAGCATAAGTTTCTTCCCTCACCAAAGTCCATTGCCACGTGTTGGAGGAAGACAGCTGCCGATGTTTGCCAGGGTTAAGGCTTCTTGGGTTCCTCTCCTTCCGGGGCTGCGTTTCTGCGTTTCTCTCCTGGCTTAGTGCTTCCGCTTCCTCCACAAAGTCAGCTGTAGACTATCAGGCGAATGGCTCGCTTCTCTTCTCCTGGGGCCTTCTCTCCAACATCAGAACTGATTCTCAAATCCGCCCCCTCTGTCCTTTGCCTTGCCTTTTATATTTGATTCCCCCACCCACCAAGGGGTAGGGCTCAATGCCCTACTGACATGGCCCAGTCAACACCCTAATCATAAATTAATCATGCCCAGATTAACAGATCAGTTTACAAGCATGATTCGATATCAACTTTTGGAATTCATAATTACATCAAATGGCTACAGTGGGGGTGGGCAAAGAGGGAGGCAGGGCCATCAGAACCTCAATCAGATTCAGACCCTCCTAAGCTTTTCAAGGCCCTACCATGTGCCAGACTCTGAACTAGTTCACTCATTCAAAACACATTTACTGAGCACCTATAATGGGCCAGGTGCTGGTCTAATTGATATGAATTATTTCAAGCATACCATTGATCATCTATAAATATCAGACCCTGTGATAGGCACTATGACCATCACTGATGATGGTCATGATACAAATAAAATTTATTGAACTTACCATTGTTTTAAGCACATTACATTTACTTACTCGTTTAATTCTCACAACTCTGTGAGGTCGGTTCAATCCCTAGCCCCATTTTGTAAATGATAAAAGAGATGCCCAGAGTGTCAATAAATCAGGCAAAGTCATACAAATGGCAACTGGCAGAGTTTGGATAGAGAGATGACTAAAACTCAGGCCTAAACTTGGAGAGGTATCAGTCATCATAACTTATTCCTCCTTGCAACAATCTTGCAAAATAAGCATTATTGTTTCTTTCATAGTGGATCATGCATTTCCCTTATGCGATTTCAATTCTAACTGCTTAGTGGGCAACACACACACACACACACACACACCATGCACAAAACACATTTTTCATGGAGCATAAACTCTAATGGCAAAGCAATTTGCCATCAGGCATTCAATGAGACAATGACCTTTTCCAGTGCCTAGGTTTACACAAAGCCATGCACTATAAGCTTTAAGGTGGATCTGTTGTATTTGACAAATGAGAAATCATGGCTTAGAGAGCTTAAGTGACCTGCTCAAGCTCCATTACTAGCAGGTGGCAGACCCAATCCGTATTTCTTTCTACCAAATTACATTTGCAAATAGACCTGTGGGAAAGTTGCTTATTTTGTAAGGAGTCTCTAATAGCAATTCCAGACCTACTGATTATGACTCTTGTTTCTCCACAGCCGCAACAAAAGCAGACTGAAGCTTACCAAGCCAGTGATCTTTTGTTTGAACAACTCTGAAAAGTTTCCAAGGCTAGACTCTTGATTTGTTTTCCCATGAAACATTGACAAAAGAGGTGTGTGTTTGCTAGATGTTGAAGGTTAGAATCTGTTTGATGTTGTGAAATTGGGGCCATTTTATCTCCCTGGTCCTCAGTTTCCTCATTTTTTTTTTAAGAACAGAGGGAGGGATATGGAAACAAAGCTTCCTGTAATATTTTAGGGAACATGGACCTCTTTGAGAATCTGAGGAAATTTCTAGATTCTCTCCCCAGCAATATGCAAGTTTTTAAATATTATGTAGGTTTACAGACCTCCTGAAATCTAATAATGGACCCCTAGATGTCCATGGATCCTAAGCTTAAAACTCTAGCCTAATTTATCTCTCAATTTGATTTCAGGAAAAAAATTGTATTCATTCTAATAATCACTAAGTTTTGGATTTTTTTTTTACTACTCAGGAATGCCATCAGTTCCTGCTTTTTTTTTTTTTTAATGTCAAGTGACTTAGTGGCTTATACAAGAGTTTCAAAGGAAAGAAGTCTTTAGGCTTAATGGATGTGTAACTAGAGTTAATGAAGATTCTAGGTTCTTCAAAACTTCCTTAAATATTTAATTTTTTTGAATGGAGCCTTTTCTTGAGATAAACTGATCTACCATGCTCAGATAGGGTATAAAATTACTAACCAAATAAACTAGGAGGAAGGTGCTCCTTGATGCCAACTGATTGCTGCTGGGAAAATGTAATTACTGTTTTCTAACATTCCTTAAAACTTTAGTTTGGATGATCTCTGTTAGAGAAGCAGTTATCTGGGAATTTTCATTCATTCAATCAATATTGCTTGGGCAATAACTATATGCAAGTACTTGGGAAAAACAAAGATGATTCATTCAACCACTTTTTAAAAGACATATTAAAAAGAATTCTTTTTACACTGTTAATTCCAAAATCATATATCTGTATTATTCTGCTGCCTGTTGTTTCTTCTGGTTATTTTTCATGTTGCTGATTTCCCTGTGTATTTGATATGCATGCATGTGTGTTTCAAGGTAAGTTCAAGTTCCTTGCAAATATATCTGTAGTAATTTGGGAGGGGTGCTAAGTTTGAGTTCCATTCCTTCAAAGGGAAACTGTCTTTCTTCTAGGAATTATCTGGGGACACTACCAATTGGAACCTCTTTATTCACACTCTCCTTTTGAAAAGAATTCAAAAGGATTTTCCTTCGTACCTCGCAGGCCATGTGAATTTGACTGCAGACCCACATGAGGGTCAACTTGGAGTTATGAATCTCAGGAACATTTTTTCTTATTTATTTTATTTTCCCCTCTGTTTGCAGTGCTGTTTCATCCAGAGCAGCGGGTTTATTTCTCATTCCCCTTTAGTTTGAGGCTGTAGACCTTAGGAGATCTCAGAAGAGATCTCATATTAAATTCCCAGCCTTGGGATGGAGTAGGCTTTATCACCTGTTCCTTGCACAGCCTTCAACATAGAAGCTCAGTATCACCATTTTTTCAACAGATGCCTTCTCGGATCACTCTTGCTTTCCTTCATTTTGCTACTCTACACTTCCCTCATGTCATATAGTCTGTAGTTCACTCCAGAATAGATGATATATTACATATTTGTAAGTGTGCTTAAGTTTCCATTTACACTTCCAGAATGGCTAATTCTCATTTGAAAACTCCTAATCTTAAAGCCATAAACCAGAATTGGCAACCACAAGCACTTCAACTATTCTTATCTTAATGTAGACAAGGAGCACTATGATTTTGGACCAGCAGTATCAGCATCGTCTGACAGCTTATTAGAAATCCAAATTCATAAGCCCCACCACAGACCTATCAAATCAGAATATCTGGGGTTGGTGCCCAAGAATCTTTGTCTTACTAAGAAGGAGGTGAGGATGGACAACCACCACACCAAGGAACCGAGAAAGCCTACAACTGCATGCAAGAGAGTCCCATCCATCAGCCATGCAGGGTTGAAGCCCCCTCTCAATTAGAGGTGGAGTGGGCATCACCATCCCAGATCCTCAGGATTGGGGAATGAACTATGGCCTAGAGTGGACTTACTGGTATTCTACTATAGGCTTAGTGTGATTCTAGCAATGGAAGAAATGATGTCATTGATGTGGAGACAGTGGCCACTGGAGGTGCTGAAGGCAGGGAGAGGGAAAAAGAGGTGTAATATGGGGGCACTTTTGGGACTTGGAATTGTCCTGCATGACATTGCAACAACAGATACAGGTCATTATATATTCTGCCATAACCTACAGAATTGAATGAGAGGGAGTGTAAACTACAATGTAAACTATAATCCATGCTCAGTGGCAATTCTCCAAAATGTGTTCATCAATTGCAATGTATGTACCACACTAATGAAAGAAGTTGTTAATGCGGGGAAACAGTGGGAGGTGTGGGGAGTGGGGCATATGGGAATCCCTTATATTTTTTTATGTAACATATTATGTAATCTAAGTATTTTTTAGAAAAAATAAAAAATATATTAAAAATAAATAAATATATAAATAAATAAATACAAGGGAAAAAAGAATCTTTGTCTTAATCTCTCCAGGTGATTCTGATGTACATAACATTTTGAAAAGTATTGCTCTAGAGCAGGGGTTCTTAACTTTTTTGTTCCATGACCCCTTTGCCAGTCAAGTGAAAACTATAGACCCCATACTAAGTCCACACTACACTGTGTATTATTAAACAAATATATCACACCTGCACCAACGCGTCCCCACAAGAATAATGTTTTTTTGAATTTCAAAAATATAGAAATAACACAACTCATGGGCCCCTTTTTAAGAACCCCTTCTCTAGAGAGTTTACTATTTTGGAAAGGGCATTAAAAATACCTTGTCTTTCATGGAATGAGTGATTTTTTCAAGATATATGGATTGGCTTGAAATATTATTCAGGTTCACCACCCTAGCATGAAGAAGGTAAAAGAATCTGGAGATTCCAGGAACTTCACACCTCTTAGAGTGATGCTCTCCATCTAGGATTCTGTTTGGTACTGAGCCTTGCCAATTAAGTCTGTCTGTCGCCTGATCTGACCATGAGATTAGTAAAATCCAGTGAATTTAGCCACTAGAGTGTTGCCACATCTGCCTCACACAAACTATTGTAGAGTAACTGAAGGACTGAGATCTGGGGCTTCCCAAGAGTCTAAGAATGAGTGTGAGACTGGTTCATGCCTGCTTGCTAAGAAACATTTCATGGTGTGACATATCTCATCCAATATTTGCTTTCATTTTGATATTCCACCACACAGCAGATATTTTGGAGGGGAGGAGACCTACAGCCCTCACTTGCCTTTAATTATTGGAGATTACCAACAGAAGCAGAACAACCAAAAATAACAGCCAAATTCACAACACCCTTTTGGCCATATCAGCAATGCATTAATATATTTATTTTTCTATCTTATCCAGCACTTTTAGCTGTTTTTGAGCAGGAGAGCCATCTATACTGCTGGAAACAGAAGTTCCAGTCAATAGATTTTAATTGAGCATATAAATACTGGGCCAGGCACTGGGGAGACAGATGTGCCCAGCACAGACCTGTTTGCCCCCTCCATTCATGGAGTTTAAGGAACAAGACAGACAATGATATAAGCGTGTGTGTGTGTGTGTGTGTATATATAATGATCAGAAATGATAAAGGCTTTAAGGAAAATGAGAATGAGCAAGATGCAGCGAAGGAGAATTTGGGAGAGGGATGTACTTAAACAGAGTGGTCAGATGTTGGGAGAGAGAGGGGCTTCACCAAAAGAGGTGACATTAAACATTTAAGTTGAATCTGCAGGATGAGAAGGAGCCGGTCATGTCGGATTGGGAGGGAGGAGGCAGAAAACCATTCCAGGCTGGGAGAAACACACAAGAAGAGCCTTGAATCATGAGCAGCTTGACACATGTCCTCCCAAAAGAAGCTTAGAGTTTATGGGGACAGTGAGACACATACCTCACCTGTGTGATGCTCTCACTGAGAAGGTAGGGAAATAGGTTTCTGGTTTTCTCACTGTCAGATGGAGGAAGGATTGACTTGAAGTAAACCTTTGAAAAATTGTAAATAATGACTGAACTTCCAAGAGCCATTCGTGTTTAATCATCTTTGGGAACCTAGACTATTCAACGCTTTTACACATGCCCAGATTAAGGAACAAAGAACATGTTTATAAAATACCCAGTTGCTTCTAAAGTATTTGGAAGTTTTAAAGACATCAGTATAAATTGGTTTGATACAAATAGAATATAGGAGAACAGGCACATACACAAAATCCACTGATACATATATAGGGTATACAATACAGATATCAATAAAATATAAACACAGGAAAGACCAAAAAGACATTCATGCAATAAAAAAGATCTTTTTTTCAGGCAGTCATACTATGGAGGAGGAAGAAGAAAAGGGGAATACAGAACGAGGAGGAGAAGGAAGAAATAAAGCAGGAGAAAGAGGAGGAGGAGGAAAGAGGAAAAGAGGAAGTCAAGGCAGGCAGAGGAAGAGCTTGAGCAAAGGCTGAGGCTGGAGAGAGGACGTGTACACTGTGAACAGCAAGTCATTCAATTTGGCAGGACGTTCTGTTTGGCAAGACCAAATCACTGAGCAGCATGTGATAAAGACCATTCATGAGTATAAAATTCAATTATGTTCTTCTTTGACCTTTTAATATTCTATATGGAAGTAGAAAATAATGGAGACAGGACAGTCTTGGGATAAAGCAGTGATTCTCTCCCAGGACCCACAGAAATAACACAGAACACTACAACTGCGGTCTGTTAAAAGAAGGAGGATCCAGGGAAGTTGGTGCTAATATTAGCCTAAGGCTTGGAATCCTGCTGCTGTATTTTACAGCCCTGTGTTGGCAAAGAACACGCGGAAATGTATTTTCACAATTTAAATCAGAAGGCTTTGGGAGAGTCTTGCCAAGTGCACAGATGCAGGGCTGGTAATTATTATCATGGACAAAGCACCTGAGGACTTGGTGTGAATTATTAAAATGCTGTGCTAACTTATTGCATTTGAATGTCAATTGACTGGATTTCAGTGTTAATATCATTTAATTTCAGAGCTAAACAATAAAATGTCTAGTTAGCCCCTGCCTCATAGAGTTGCTATTATAGTTGCCTTTATTGAATTACATGGTGTGGGCATTGGAATGGTAATACATCCATGCAAATACAGAAGCTGAGGCCGTTAGAAATGGTTGGGAGAAAAAAGAGACGTGAAGTTTGCATCAATGTCTTTATTTCTTTGAGGAAATAACATCATCAATTTTCCCAAAAAATGTCATCCTGATGCTTTAATAGTACAGCACCCAGAAAGAAAAACATTAAACAGCTACAAGAGGACTTTAGTGGAAGAAGGATGGGGGAACAGGGAAGGCATGGAATGTTCAGAGCTGCCAATAATTGAACTTGCAGATTGATTCCTACCATAGACATCTGCATATAAATTAACATCACTAGCTCCTCTGAAAATGTAGACAACAAACATCTAATTTGAAGGACTGTTGTGAAGGTCATAGAAAAACAGGCTTAGTGTATCCAGCAAAATATCTGGCACACAGTATGTGTTAAATAAATGGACAGTTGTGTTCTTATTCATGTAACAAACTTGGCCAATCAGAAGCCAGACTTAGACCACATGATTGATCGTCTATTGATTTTATCTGCCCAATATCTATTCCTGCTGCTTCTGCTAATTACTTCTCAGTTTTACTCTGTAGAGTGACTCCTTTCCAAGTATACAGTTTTAGGGGGATGTCAGTCCAGTTCTTGTCCTTTCCTGCCAAGAGTCTTGAAGACCCAGGCTAGGTCAAACTGATGCTTACTTGCTAGAAGGTCACCCAAACCCTGAGAACAGATCCGCTGAAGAAATTGGACATTAGCTGCTAAACTCCAGATCTCCAGAGCATCTCTGATCTTTGTCCTTTCCAAAGCCTGGTTCTTTAGCTCTTTTCAGTCTTTGAGCTTTTTATTGGTTTCTGTTGCCACAAAACAAAGAACCTCACTGATACAGACTATAGAAGGTGGAAGGTATCTTCAAATTCATTTATCCTGATCCCATTATTTTATAGATGAGCAGACTAGAGCTCAGAAATAAGAAAAGTACTTTTGTTTGTTTGTTTTTCAAGTCATAGTGACAGAGCTAGGACTGAAGCCCTTTGGGCCCTTGCTCCAGTGCTCTTTCCATCACTGGGTTTTCCATGATAGGAAAGGATCCTGCCTTTCAGACAATCACTGGGTAGTGAAAGAGTTTCTACCAAAGCCCCCAGGCTGGTAGCGAATGTCAGCAATGTGGATCTGCTCTACAGGGATGCAGCAGTTCCGTGAGCTAAGATGCCCTGGCCACTTAGCCAACCTCTCACACGTTATAACCTCTGGGCAATCAAAGAGCATAATGCAGAGGGGTTACTCCTCACTACTTTTAAAGAAAAAGTAGAACCTGGGTGTGATGGATTGAATTTTGTCCCCCAAAAGATATGTTCGGGTCCTAAACACCAGTCTAATGAATGTGATCCTATTTGTGAGGGTGGGTAATTATTTTTTAACTGTCAAAGTGACAAAGACGAGGAAGAACTGAGGAATTGTTGGAGATTAGAGGAGTCTAAGAAGACTTGGCATTAGTTAAGATGAGGCCAAACTGGATTAGGGAGGAGAAGAGGAAACCGTGGACGCAGGCAGGAATAGAAGACAGTCCTGTGACAGAGGCTGAGATTGAGTTAAGCCACAGCTGAAGTACTCTATAGATTGCCAGCAGGTCACTGCCGGGACCCTACAGACTTAGAGGAAGCATGGCCCTGCCAACATCTTGATTCCAACTCTGGCCTCCAGAACTGTGAGACAACAAATTTCGGTTGTTTTATGTCACCCAGGAAACTAAGACACTGCATTTCTTGGGTTTTGGCTTGCAAATTATCCTGGACAAGCAGAGGTTTTATTCAACTAGTAATTACGTCAGTTCTTCCCTACCTGTCTCCCTTCCACCCATCTTTAATTCCTTCATTTCACCCTTCCTACTTCCCTCCCTCCAAATATGATTGATTGATCTATATAGCTCTGAAGATTTCACTACTTTAAAGTTTATTAATGAAGTATGGACAGAAAGAGAGGAAAATTGATCAGCAAGTCAGCAAGTTAGTATTTAACATTCTTTAACAAGGAAATGACCAAAAATTGATTATATTAAGGTTTTGCGATTTTTAAGACTTGCATAAATGGTAATAGTTGACGAAATTATGTAGTCGTACTGCAGTGGTTAATATATTAGAAGCAGGGGGCAGAACACACCTGGTTTTAAATGCCCTGCCATGCAATTACTATACGTGTGACTATAGGCAAGAAACACTTAAATCCCAAGGCCTTCGTTTCTTCATCGGCAAAAATGGAGGTTATAAAAACGGCATTTACTATGCCACATCAGGCTGGTTATCTAATAACTTTCATTTCAAACTTCTTTGTCCCTTGCTCATATCTATTTGAGGCAAAATGTCACTTTTCCAGCTCCCCTTGCAGCTAGAGATGGCTACGGTAAATGAAGTTCCATTTCTAGCCTTCCCTCCCCCAGAAAGGAAACTGTGACTGCACCCCTCTTTTCCCTTTTTTCTTGCTTTAAGTGATGCCAGGAGGTATATGGCTGCCATCTTCTGACCATGAGAAAAGAAATATGAGAGAAAGACCAAGATGATCACTGAGATGCTGGTCTTGCTAGGGAGCTTTTACCCAATATCAGTGGCCACTTATCTCTCAACTACTTGTTATGTGAGAAAACACTGACTGAGGTCAGGTGCTCTGTTATCAGGTAGAAACTATATGAAATTGTCTATATTCAAGTGTTTTTAACTTACAAAAGTAGCAGTTTTATGGGGTTCAGCCTAATATGTGCAGTCAACATATTTCTAATCAATAGTTTTCCTCATAAATTCTAAAGGTATTAATTTATATAAAACACTTTGCACATTGCCTGGTACCTGCTCAGGAAAAGTCAGTTACCAATTATCCTCCATATTAAGATGCAGTTTTATCACATTTAAATGCCTTTGAAAATAGAACAAAGCATACAATGACTGCAGAGAGTTAATGTGGTACTGTTTCTTTTTTTTCCTGAGAGGATGTTATTAAATAGTTTTCCTTATAATTTCCTGAATTTTAAAAAATTGATTTAATATGGTACCACTATTAAGTTATGAAATTAACAAGCATTTATTCCATATTAATTAATCAGTTAACTAAATTAGGCTTATAGTAGGTGCCTGTGTTCAAAATGAGTTTTTTTATTTTGTTGTTTTTGTTTTTTAGTAATTGGACCATAAATGTCCATCTTTTAGTATAAAGGGATATTTTTATGCAGCTGACTTGCTATCACTATTTTGGATCCACTGATAAAGATAAAAGAAAATATTAACTCTGTCAGATCTTCCAAAAATTTGTGAATTGAATCCATTTAAGCAGAAACCAGCTGTTTCCGATGTGATAATTTTAAAAGCTTTTGAAAAATATGTCTGGTGTTCTACAATCTGTGTCCAAGTCACTTTTCCAATATATCTGGGGCTTCTCTTAAAAGACCCCTCTGTGCAAACCAGTGTTTGGGTACGTGCTGTCCCCAAACCTTGCCATCAACCATCCACACCTTTTCTCTTTTCACTGAAGAATGACTTCTCAGAATAGCAGTGTACAATCTTGTTTTCACTAAAATTCAGTATCTATTTTTTTGAGTGCTTAATAAGTTCAGGAATTGTTCTAGGTTTGTAACTCAGTGTGTCATGGCCAACACTTTAAATACTTTTTCAAAAAATAGAGCTAGAATAGAAAACATCACAGTTCAATAAAGGTAGTAAAAATATTATTTCATGAAACATTTTTTCAGTTTTATATTTGTTTTTAGGTTCAGGGTTTTGCTGTGGCCAAAAATGTTAAAATGCAACTGTTCTGGGAGCTGGAGATTCAGCAGTGGAAGAAAGACTGCTCCCAAAGGAACTTAATTCTGAAATGGGAGGCAGACATTAAACAAATAAGCACGCAAATAATACGTCAGGTAGGGATAAAAATTGTGAAGAATATTGACGGAAAATGGGCTGGAGGGAGTGTGTTCTTCAGATACGGAGGGAAAGGTGTTCCCAGCAGAAGGAACAGCAAGTGCACAGGTTCTGAGGTGGGGGTAACAGGATTACCTCTGTTTCGTTTCTGAAAACAGAACAGGAAGGAGAGCACGTGGAGGAATGGGACATGGGAAGGAGACAAAGTCATGAAAGTGAGGACCAGATCGTGTCAGTCTTGGGTTCCAGGGAAAGGACTTTGGCTTTTACCATGTGAGATGCCTTCAGAAAGCTGCCTGACATGGTTGAGGATAATGGCCAAAAGAGATTCCTCTCCGCCTGAGAACCTATATATTTTACCATCCTTCATTTACTTCTCTTTGCCACCATTTTGTTATATGTCTCTGTCAATCTAGGTTATAAGTTCTTTGAAGGCTCTTCAGTATGGGTGTAAGTAAGGGTATGGCTATGGAGATTGACAGATGTAGAAGCAGATGTTGATGTATCTCCACTATGGTGCCTAACAGAGTGTCAGGCATATAATAAGGTTGATAAATATTTGTTGATTGATTGTTGTCTACATCTGCTAAAAGGTTAGCCATAGAATTTCTGTACCCACTGAATGGTCTTGGTTTGCAAACATATGTTTATCTTCTTTCCAGATATCACCAAGAATTTCCCCTTCCCCCAGCCCCTGATAACCTCTAATCTACTTTCTGTCTCTGTGAATTTGCTTATTCTAGATCTTTCATATAAGTAGAATCATGCAATATTTGTCCTTTCGTGTTTGGCTTATCTTATAAAACGTAATATTTTCAAGGTTCATCTATTTGCAGATTGGCTTTATTACCTTAACAGATAATCAAACAGGTTCAGAGAGCTTTGGCAACTTCTCAGTGTCGCAGCTAGGAAGCGGCAAAGCTGGGATTTGAATGCCTGTCTTTCTGACTCTTAAGTCCCTGCTTCCTGCGTTGGGCATGATTCTCTAGGCGGTATCCTCATCAGGTGGGGAAGGGGAAGGTCTCATGTACTGGGGTCACGCTGCAGCTTTAAAGGAGAGCTGGCACCCCACCAAGGTCAGCTCTGAAAACTGTAGTTTTGTGCCCAAGGATCTGCTAATTTGCTGACGTATCTTGTGCAAGTTATTTCTCCTCCCAAATGTCTATCTATAACAAGTGGATTTTGAATAAGCATATGAGATTAAACAACAGATGGCTAAAAAGTAGGTTGTGCAGAACAACAAACTTACAATTATGTGTCTTAAAACCTCAGGGGATTGTAATTCAAAACCTGACCTCCATGCTGCAAAGCAGGGTTTCTGTTTTTTGTTTTTTTGTTTCTCTCTCTTTTCTCCTTTTTCTCTCCTACTTCTACAGCTATGTTCCCCTTACTCTTTAAATTTTCTCTTGAGGCTATTGGGATATGTATGCAGTCTTCATTAAAATATGTGGAGCACATGAGCTGTCTAAGTATGAAGTCATCAGTGTAAAATGTAGCAATTATTGTTTATGATTAGTATATAGTAGAATATCCACTACCATGAAATTCATAAAAGGGCCAGAACTTAAATCATAGCAGAATAACCATCAGATAATATGTAAGTCAGAATCCTCTCCATCCCCTAAAGATTGCAAAGTAATTTAGAAATGAAAGGGATCTCTGGAAAAAACTTTTCACCTGGCTTCTGTGTATCTCTCTGAAATAGAAGCAAATACTGGGGGGAAATCTTGCCTCAGTGGAGTATTTATTGCATCATGAACTACTCTTTCAAGTACTTTGCTTAACATTAAACATTAATTTCTCTAGAAACTGGAGCTTTCACTTTTTTGTAGCTGTAGCAATTAAGGGTAGCTTTGGCTGGGCAGCTCTGACTTCCAGCAGGCCTGCAAGCTCTGTGGCCTTTCCTCAACTATGGCACCAATAGTTTCTCTCATTTATAAGCCTTGTTTTGGTGTGAAATACAAGATAAATGCTGCCCCAATGTAGTAGCACAGGTTAGAGCTGTAAACATAATTCTTGTAATACATGAACTGTAATTATTAAGAGAAAGTTATAGTTATTGATTAATCCCCACTTTTACCCCAAAGCAAGCCACCTTATCTCTAAGGATATGCTTTTTTGTTTGTATGTTTGTTTGTTTGCTGTTAAACATACCCTAACAAACGTGTGGAGCACAGCAACATTTGATACTTCCATCTCTGTAATGTTTAGCGTCTCTCTCCCAGAAAGGGATTAGGGGGCCACACCTGCTGGGTGCAGGAACAGAGAGGTGACTTCCTCAAGGCCACAGAGAGCCAGAGGCTGCACCACAAATACGAGTCTAATCCCAGGTCCCCACAGTTTTCTTGATTTACTTTGTGCCTGGAAATCTCTTTATCATCACCAAATCATATTTTTATAATAAACACACACTGAATGTTTTTTGTGCTTATGTGTCATTTGTGGCTTTGAAAGATATGAACCTGCCAAAGTAGCTGGGACAGGTTAAATCCCTAGACTTCAGCCAGCAGTTGTCTTTGCCTCACTTGAAGCTGCTTTGATTCTCAATTAGCCATGTAAATTGAGGTGAACAGATAACAAAAAAAAAAAAACACAAGATAATTAGAAGGTTATTAATAGTGTATAAAGATTTGTCTCCAAGGATGCTCACTGCAGCATTTTCAGGTGGAAATATGTATCTCTTTTTCTCTCAAGAGATTTCAGAACTAAACAGAATAAAACATTTTTGATGAAAGGCAGCTGGCCTTTAAAAAAAAATAAATAAAGCTGCTAAATATCCCTTACTGCAAAAGAACACCAGAAGATATAAGAAAGATAAAAGCTGAGAAAAGATGACACTGTTACAGATTGTGCACTTACAGAAGGATGGATTGTTGTGAACAGCCTGGCTGGGAGACGATAACATGCTGAACCACGTCGATGAGCCCCGTGAGCCGCAGGACTGGGGCTCACCCTGGAACATCCACAGTTCTGGAGAGTGGCCAAGGACACTCACACGGAAGTCACACGGGGATCTAGTGAGAACAATACCTAGTTACAGAGAACATGAGACTTTTAAATTTATCCCGTAGAAAACACCACCAGACTGCAAAGCACTTAGAAACCCTATTATTAACGGAGGCAGGTAGACAATCAAAGAAACCCGCATTTGGGACTAAGCTCTTAGAGTTCCTAGCAGGGTGATATTGGGTAGATCACTTGTCAGAAACTTGCTTTCTCCTAATGCTGTTGGGACGATTAACTCAGTTAATATACAAGAAGAGTTTAACATAGTCCTCATCATATAATAAGCCCTCAGGACATGTTCACAAATATTTTCATTGTTGTTAATGTCATTACCATCCTAATGCAAAACGTGTATTCTCCATCCCTTAAGTGTGAGCTGTACTTTGTGACTTGCTTCCAGTAACTTTATAATGGGAAACCTGACAAACGCTTCCTTAGCCAGGGGACCAAGGCCAACATCAGCTGTGATAAGGCACGTTGATACTATGTATCCTTTATATGCTGTGATGAGCATGGCACTTTTCCTCTGTTGTCTGCTTCCCTAAAACTCATAACCTCAGTCTAACCATGAGTAAAACATGAGAAAAATCCCAACGAGAGGGGCATTCTACACAATACTGGACCAAGAGTCCTCAAAACTGTCAAGGCCATCAAAAGCAAGGAAAGTCTGAGAAAACATGGCTAAAGGCAATGTGGTATCCTGGATGGGATCCTGGAATAGAAACAGGCAATTAGGGCAAAACGAATGAAATCCAAATAAAGTATGGAGTTTAGGTAATAATAATGTCTCAATATTGGTTCAGTGGTTGTGACAAAGGTATCGTGGTAAAGTCAAATGTTAGGGAAAGCTGGATGAAGGGTATGTGGGAATTCTCTGAATTATCTTATCAGCGTTTGCATACACCTAAAACTATTTAAATAAATAACTAAATAAATAAATAAATAAATAAATAAATAAATAAATAAGGCCATAATAACACCTGAGGATGTTTCAAATGTTTTTTTTACCCATCGGGATGGAGAAGGGGCAGCTAGTAGACTTTACATCCTCTGAGATCTGACACTAAACTAGTGTGGGGTCACTTTCCCACTTGAAAAGCCCCCAGGCCCACCTCTTTGACCTAGTTCTTACTCAATCAGCCCCTTGCTACAAGCCTTTTACCTTCTTTCACTGTGCAAAAATCCCCAAACCTTGTGGTATATATTGAAAACTACACCCTTTCAGTCTTTAGTACAAATCAATAGTCCACACCTTTTGGTCTTTAGTACAAATCAATAGTCCATCTTGGAAAATAGATTTCCTCTCCCCTTGCATTTTACATCTGAGCAGCTTCAGGAAGTTGGAAAGTAGGAAGGCCTGGAACCAGAGTCAAATGTGCCTTTTTTGCCACTGATAATCAGTCAGCCAAGGAAGATGGCATGCTACAAATGCCCAGCTGCAGGGATTGTACTTGGTAATAAAACCAACAACCGCAAGGGACCCAAAATAAATCGAGTGATATTGCCTTCCTTATGATGTGCTGAAAAACATGCAACCCTATGGACTCTGTTTCCTAATATTTCAATGAACATGGCACCTTGGGCACAGTAAGCCATCTGGTATAACTAAAGGGGCAGAAGTCTTAGAGCCTGAAGACCTGTATTAGCTGTTTCTTACTAGGTGTACAACCTTGGGCAAGTCATTTAACTTCTCTGCGTTTCAGTGTCCTCAGGCATAAATAGAGCTAATATTATTTATTTCATGGTACACCATCCATCCTGTATCTAAGCCAGAAATCTAGAAGTCACTCTTATTTCTCTTTCTCTCTTTCTTTCTCTCTGCAGCATCCTATCTGTATCTGAATTCTGTTGATTCCTTGGCTTAAATATCTCTGAACTCACCTTGTCTCCATTCCCACCAATCTTATTCAGGTATCATGATTTCCTTTCTAGACTAATGCTATATCCTCCCTGTCCCTAGTCTAGCACCACCATAAATCCTTTCATCTGCAGCCAGTTATCTTAAAGCACAAATCTCATTATCTTGCTCCCAGATTAAAATCATTATGTGATGCCCCAACATTTGTAGCCTAAGTCCAAACTAACCAGCACAGTGTGCAAAGCTCTCCATGATCTTGGTCATAACTACCAGTATAGTTAGGAATGTTTTAGATACAAGTGACAGAACCAGCTCTCATATAGGCTTAAAGAAGATAATTTACTGGCTAATGAAACAAAACAAAACAAAACAAAACAAAACAAAACAAAACAAAAACCCTGTGGCAGACCAGGCACAACTGGATATAAAGACTCAAATAGTCTCATTAGGAAGCTGTCTCCTCTTTTCCTTGCTTTGCTTTCCTCCATAGTTACTGTATTCTTGATTAGGCTTTTCCCACCCAATAACAAATTTTCCCTTAGCAATTTTAGGCTTACCTCATACTGATTTAGCAAACTTACTGGGAAGAGAGCATCTTTTGCTCACTAATTCCAACAAAAGTCACAAGGCAAAATCTCAGTGGTCTGCCTTAGGTCATTTTCCCAATGCTTTACTAAACTCTGTAGCTAGGTGGATGGACTATAATAACTAGGCAGTTCTAGGCTTTGTGCACACCTGGGAGGTAGGTAAGGTCTTAAGCCATGAGCAGCATGGCTTAAGAATCGGGTTACTATGTGCCAACTG
>PVKH010014896.1:0-16302 GCA_004027955.1 Chaetophractus vellerosus | reverse complement strand
GCCGGCATACCACATGGGAGGCCCTGGGTTCGATTCCCGGGGACCTCTCCTAACAGGCAGACCGCCTTGAGAATGGCAAGCCGCCATGGGCGGGCCGGAGCCGCCGTGGGCAGGGCAAGAAGCTGCCACGGACATGGCAAGAGCCGCCACGGGCAGGGCAGGTCACCCGCGGATGGAGTGCAGCCAGCCACCCGCGAACTGAAAGCCGGCCGTGAACGGACACAGATACCGCCCACAAGCGGGGAAAGCCGCGCCTGCGCAGTGACCACTCTCGGCGCGTCGCCGCAGCGGGGGGAAGGGGAGATATGTAATAAAATAAATAAATCTTTAAAAAAAAAAAAGTCTAAGTTGACAGTTGTTTCTCTTAATTAACTCAGGAAAGATCTGGAAAGGTAGTAAAAGCAGGAGCCAAAATTCACACTGCAATCTGCTTGAAGCCAAAACCTGGGGTGGGATGGGAACGGTCACTCTGCACCCTCTTTCTCTCTTCCTTTCTTTGCCAGCTAATCAAACCTTTGATTCGTACAGGGTAAAGGAAAATACAAGAAGAGAAGAATGCTGACAGAGTTGAGAAGATGACTTCGAGAAAAGAAGATGATTTGTTTGTAAGCTCTTTGTCCTCTAGAAATGCAGAAGGCTCCTAAGAGGGGAAACTCTGGGGTGTGGAGAGACCCCCTGGGCCTTGAAGAAGGCGTCACCCACAGGTGGAAGGGAGCAGAAGTCCTCCAGGACTCCCTGACTCTGTAAGCCAAAAAATGCAAAGCCTTTTCTAAAGGCTCTTGAGAATCCTTCCTCATCTTCATTCACATTATTTTTATACCTGCCTGCCCAATGTTGTGCTTGAAAACCAAACCTCCTTCAGGGAGCAGCATATTAGCCAGCCAGTATTTCCTGAGCATCTGTAGAGTTTGCAGGAATCCACGGCGTTCTTGTCTAAGACTCAATACAACAGAAACAGGGTTTGCTGCATAAATCACAAACACACACACAAAAGGCAATATACAGCAATTAAAAAACTAAACGAGTGTTATTTTCCAACTGATGATACTGAAAATCACCTCTCCATGTTGCTAGTAGTGCTAGTAGTGGAATGGAAGTTACGTCAGCTTCATGGTGAGGTCAACTCACTTTGTCATTGAAGTTAAAAAAATCAGAAGCAACTTCTTCCCCCCACTCCCTTTAATTCTTGCTAATTCTTTATCACCATTCCCCTTTCAGAGATGAAAAGGTCATTTTTAATCCCAAAATTCTAGTTTAGCGTTATCTCAAATCAACTCTTGAGTTAGATAAACCCATCAATTAAAATGGTCTCTTCTAATTAGAGACAAGTTTGGAACTTTTAATCAGGAATGATTATTTCGTTAGGCTCCCTCACAGGTGCACGTGCAGCCTGCTAAATATTTCGGAGAGTGGTGAACCTCCCTCTACAAATCTTACATTGTCCAGGGTTTTGAACTCTCTTCTTTCCCTTTGAAAGCTACAAAGGTGAAAAATTAAGTCCCTGGAGTGAAGGGCACCTGTATTTGCTAGCCCTATTATGCAGCTAGGCCAAAATGCTTTACAGCTGCCTAAATTAGCATAATTAAATCCACATCAATTAAAAACCTCAATCACCTCTTTCCCCTTCACATGTAGATGGTTGACATTTGTCTAAGGTGGGGAGTAACAAAAGGACTTTTTAACAGTTGAGGACTGTTCTGGCTGAAAAGAAAGAATAGGATTTGGCTTATTGTCCAGGGTTCACCTTAACACAAGGAGAAGTGGGCCAGGAGAGCTGTTGGGCCCAAGTAGCATTCCGTTTGCATTTCAATGCTACTGGCATGCAGGGCCAGCCATTAGAGATGTGCATTTTACAACAGACCCCTCCATCTAGTGCTCTATTGCCCACCCCCCCCCCCAGCCCCGGTAATGAAGGTAAACAAAGCTCCATTATGACTTCGTGGTGGTCATTTTTAAACCTGGAAATCCTAGTGACCTCGGGGTAGTGACAAGACTACACTGTGTGGTGACGGCGAGGAGAATTCCTGGAGATGAAAACTGACGCGGGATCCAGGGGTTAATTTCTGGAACAGATAAATTTGCATACAAATGAAAAACGATGGGATTTCTGTTCTCCTAAGTTTTCAATGTCATCAGCATCAAACAGCAGCCCCTGTTCCCTTGTTCCCTTGCCGTTTGAGGAATATTCATTACTTTAGTAGAAGGGGCACCTTGTTTGGTGTTAGACTTAACTCAGGTCAATGACTTAATTTGTGAAACTTCATCTGGAGTGTGAGTTCTCTGTGCATCTTTGTAATTCTTCCAAATATGCCTTGAATAATATTTATTTTTATAATTATAAACTTTACAGAATAAACCTTGAGTGGCATGTGGTCGAATACTTGGAGCATTTACCTTTGTCATCTTCGTGAGTTCAGCCACATGTAGTGGACGTTTTCAATTTGTGTTATTGCAGATGATGACAACTGCATGGTCTATGTCAAAAGTCATGAGAGACTAGGACTTGACAATACTTGATTTCCCAAATTTCCTTCACATTCTAACTTTTAGTTATTTGCATTTTTGAATACATTATAACTGTTTTCTTTGAAATGTTAGAAGAATCTAAGTATTTGGAAAGAAAATAAAAATTATTAAGGGGGAGCAGATGTGGCTGAAGCAGTTGAGCACCTGCTTCCCTCATGGGAGGCCCCGAGTTCGGTTCCCATTGCCTCCTAAAGAAGACAAACAACAAGCAAACAAACAAAAAATACAACTCAGGGGAGCTGATGTGGCTCAGTAGTTGAGTGCTGGCTTCACACATATGAGGTCCCCGGTTCAATCCCTGGCTCTGGTACCTCAAAAAAAAAAAAAAAAGTATTGAGTCCCACCTCCCAGGGATAACTGTAGTTAATGTTTTAGCATATAACCTTCTCACCCCTTTTCCCCATGCTCTATTTAAACTGTCTACCCACTGAAGGCAGGGGCCAGATCTGGTATATGTGGCAGCGAAGGCCTTTCTTATTTGCTAAGGTTGCCGTCAAGGAAATTTGGCTTGTGGCTCCTTCTGAGCCACAATCTCTTCTTACTTTTCCACCATATTGTCTGTGATCCAAAATGCCTCCTCGTTTTCCCTTTTCCAAACTATCCATAGCTCTAGATGCTGTTTCTAGATGCTGCTGTAAATTAATGCCTTCTAAAGTATATCAAACATTTTATTTAAATTTTAGGACAATATATAGTTGTTTCAGGATGGAGAATATTTTGTTAGTGAAACTTTTTATTGGTCATTGAACTCTACAAGATCTTTACTTCCCTCTCATTGACAATTTTTCCTGTTTTTTTTCTCTTTTTTTCTGAATTATTAAGAAAAAAATGAAATCATGTATACACTTTTAAACGCTTTATAAAAGAAGTTACAACTTTCAGAACCTGAAATGATTATGAAATCCCTTAAAGAAATAGAAAGGATGCAGAATGGGAGTAGCTCAGTGGTTGAGAGCCTGCTTTGCATGTACGAGGTCCTGGGTTCAAACTCCGGTGCCTCCTAAAAAATAAAAAATAGAATGGAGTCAGCTAAATTGCTACAATATATGAGCCATGAAGGCAATAGAATAATGTGCAGGGGAGTAAAATGTATCTGCTTTATCCTAGAACTTCACGTGCATACATACGATTCATCTCTAAGTATCATTAACATACATGTGAGGAGTTCGTCAGAAATACCTTCATACCTTCAAGTTTTTCTTCAGTTAAGTTATATTTTTGTGATTATGACTTGCCAAAGAGTAATTCTGAGCCAACAAACAAAATATTTCAAAGTCCAGATGTCCTGTTTAGACCAGGAGTTTTAAATTGATTCTCTTCTGCTTTTACCGAACTTCATGTAGCAAATATCACAAAGACATAATTAGAAAATTTGGTACAATATTTAGCCCTGGTCGCTGTGGGATGGAATTGTTTGACTGCTGAGTAACTGAAGCTTGTTTGCATCCCAGTGTGTTGTGAAAGGCAAACTTCAAAGAAAATATTATATCTCCCAACCCCAGCTCCTGAGTGCCTTGGAAGTATAGTACAGCAAGCTTAAAACTCCCTGCTGAGGAAAGGGCAATTTGACACTGAAACTACTGTTAAGTCACTATTGAAACACTGGTTTGCAAAAGAGTTCTTATTAGATAAATATAGCTAAAGCTGTAAAAGGCAGGGGGGAAAATACACCCAAGTCACGGCGAAAAAAACGGGGAGAAAAATCTTTAAAGTTGGACAGTATGTTTTGACAAAATTTGGAGATTTTAAAACATGTATCTACACATTTACTTTATAAATTGTACATAAGACTGGCTCCTTTTCCAGTGCAAAATCAAATATTTAGATTTGCAAAAACCTATGGAAGCCAGATTTTAGACAAAAAGGGAGGTTTTTTTTTGTCAGACTGTCAGTCTCTGAATTTCATCACAATCTGTTCAGCTGTTTTTGTTGCAGGCAGGCGTAAAATGTACTGGGTAAGTGTGTGTTTGTATTTATTATTAAAATGGGGATGCTAAATCCTGCTTTCTAACAGTCTTCACATTCTTGCAGTCTGGATTGGTCACAGAGAAGCTGCCTCACGATGCACGAGTCTGAAAAGCATATGGAGGGGAGGCGAGAGGGCGCGGTGGGAAACACTGATGACCAGCGCCTCTCTGCAGACTGTGTTTTTCAGGTGTTTTTTTTTTTTTAATGACCCTGGCATTTTGACTCAATAACATTTCCTACACCTACCTGTACTGATGCTTGAATGAAGGTAGAGAAATTATTTGCTGGTGGCGGACCTGAGTATGTTTTATTTCATTACCGTCATTCCTCTACCCCAGCCTCCGCACTAATCTAAAAATAGTAACTTGGGTTGACAGTTTCAGTATCATTTCGTGTACACGTATGACTAGATGCAGAGACTGCCTAAAGGAATATTGAACACAGAACTCGAACCTGTAGTAGGTGAGTCATTCCAGTAACAAACACCAAATAAGTAAGTGTAGCTTATGGCCCTGATTCTCTGCGTTGGAGCTTGTTACACAGAGCCACAGCTAGTGGAGGCGAGCTTTAAGATGCTATTACCTCCCATATGAGAAGCCCTTTTATGAGAGAAAGATGACAATGTGGCTGTTTCTAATCACAAATGGACTATTGTGTGACTGTGTGTTGTGTGTTGTGTAACTATTTAAGATCTATTTTAATGTTTTAACGACATACAAAAGAAATTTTGCCTTTGACAGAAAAACTTGCAGGCTCACTGGATCCCCAGATTTCTTTGCTTCTGGCTGGTTTTTCATCCACTCAGTGTAAGACCAGTATCCACATTCTGATCAGAAGTTCTGATTAACAGTTTTATATGCTTCTGATGAATAACACATGGGAGAAATGAATGCTTGTTTCTTTATAAGTGTGGTTTGCTAAACAAATTCTTTCTAAACATGGAGTCAATGGAGAAATGTTATTAAAGGAATTCTTGGTGGTGAAAAACAGTTGGGAGTCAATGGAGAGGACATTACCTGCTCAAAGAGGAGAACGCAACCAGAGAATCCCGAGATTGCTTCCAGTGCTCAGATCTAAGAGTCTAGGAATTCAGTTGTATTCATAATACAATTTCATCCTTAAGAATGGAGAATTAGACAGATTAGAAAACCCATCAAAATATAGCAAAGCGGTCCTCCCTCCAAATTTTTAAAGAAGAGAATATTGTTGCTACATATACAAAGACTAAGAATTTTTCAGTATAGCCTTGTGTGGTAGAATAATGGCTCCCCAAAATATACATGTCTTAATCCCTGGAAACTGAGAATATGTAACCTTACATTCAGAAGCAATTGCAAATGTAATTAAGTGAAGGCCCTTGATATGGGAAGACTATCCTGGATTATCCGGGTGGGCCCAAATAATTACAAGGCTCCTCATTAGAGAAATGCAGGAGGAGTCAGGGTCAGAAAAGAACTGTGGTGATGGAACCAGAGTTTGGAGTGATGCACTCTGAGATGGAGGGAGGGGCTGTGAGCCAAGGAAAGCAGGAGGCCTCAAGATGCTGGAAAAGGTAAGGAACTGGGTTCTCCCTGGAAGCCTCCAGAAGAAATGCAGCTCTGCTAATAACTTGATTTTAGATTTATGACCTCCAGAGCTGTAAGAGAATAAATCTGTGTTGTTTCATGCCATGAAGTTTGTGGTCCTTGATTACAGTAGCAATAGGAAACTAAACACATTGTGGCAGAGACTTGCTAACTGGATGCTCACCAATCCCATTTCCTCTTCCTGGGCACACAGGGACACCTCCATTTCCCTGCCAACCTCCATGACTAGGTTCTGGCCCATTGGAAGTGCATGGAAGTGATGTACATCACTTCCAGGCCTGGCCATAAAGCCTCCTGCATGATCTTACCTAATTTCCCCCCTCAGTGATAGCAATGGAGGTCATTTATTAGAACAATAAGATTCAAAGAGCCTGGATCCCCTAGGCACCACTTGAAAGAGATGCCCAGAAAAACTGTCTGATATTTTGGGAGCAAGAAATAAACATTTATTTTGTTTCTACACTGACATTTGGAGGTTATTTGTTACAGCAGCTGGCATTAATTGCCCTTACTGTTACAAAACCTGAAGAAAATTTCAAGAAGTTTGGATAGCAATGTAGGTTTTATCTATTGAAAGATACATACCTTTGAAGAAATGTTAGAAAGAAATACAGAACTGTCATTTTTCTAATCCTTTTAAGAAGTCAAAAGAAAGTAGCTACTATCCTGGCATCACTTTTGTATCCATTACCAACAAGATTCTGACCAGAATCTTTCTGAAATGACTATTAATTACTGTTTTCAGATAGGAATGCAGCAAATCACAATCAGGCTTTAGACCTTGACAGATTCCCATCTTTGCTACTATCAAACTGTGGGAACCACTTTCCTAACCCAAACTGATTTCCAGGTCCTGACGAGATGCCACCTGCATTTTTCTCTCCCTCCTAAAATGCACCTTACTAAAAATTCTATACCTTCTGAGTTCCATTTGTCTGACCAAACCACCAGGTAGCTCAGGGATGGCAGATAGGTTGTATTCATGTACCGACTCTAATGAGTTGTCAGTGGCTGCAGAGGACAAGTTGGCAGTGGCTACCAAGGAGAGTGCAATGAAAGACCTGGATATGGAGACTGTGATAATTGGGATTATTTTGGTCTGCCAAGAGTGGGGAATGGAGGCACGTGTAACACATAGCTGCCATTGCTGGCCCCAGCTCTGCTTCTGACTGTTAAGTTTCTACATCTACATGTCCACCTCAGACAAGGCCCAGTCCTGTTGACAATGTTACAACTCTCATCCAAGGCCCTACTCTGTCACCAGGTTCTGTCAGTGGCAACGTGGGCTGCCATTTTTGGAGCTGTGGTCCTTAAGGTCAGACTTGTAAATCTTACACTAATTTGTCTGACTCCTCTCCAGTTATCATTGGAGGAGGCATTGTGTAAGATCTGGGATAGGGAGTGCAGAGTTCTCAGACATTCCAAAGGATTCTGTGCTTTCTATAAGAATGCCACAGATGATGGAGGCGAGAAGGTAGGAAGTGAGCATTATCACATATTGTTGATGGGGTTTACATTGCTATAAATTCTCTGAAGTACAATCTAGTAATTTTTATCAAAATGTAAAATACAGGGAAGCAGATGTGGCTCAAGTGGTTGGGCTCCTGTCTGCCATATGGGAGGCCCTGGGTTCGGTTCCCCGGGCCTCCTGGTGAGGGCAAGCTGGCCTGTGCCTGCAGAGAGCTGATGGCCTGCGCCGGTGGAGAGCTGGCGCAGCAAGATGATGCAACAGAGGGAGACAGACAGACGCAGAGGAAGTGCGCAGTGAATGGACATGGAGGGCAGACCGCAAACACAAGCGGGGCGGGGGGGCTGAATAAATAAAAATAAGTCTTAAAACAATGGAAAATATATCTACACATTGACTCAGTAATAGTGCTTTGGGGAATTTATCCTGAAAATATAAATGAATATTTATATATAAGGATATCAATTGCAATCTTGTTTTTAATAGCAATACCCATCATTAAAGAATCAGCTCAATAAATTGTCATATATTCATATAATAAAATACTATGCAGCCATTGAGTAAGTTAAGGTAGACCAATGTGGCAGGAAATACTGTCCATAGTATAAAGTAGAATGAACAATGCTGGGTGTAGAATAATATAGTATATTGTTATCTAACCCAATTTGCAGCTTATAGAGTAGTGCATATACTATTCTATCTGGTGTCTTTCCAGAGGCCTCGTATGTTGTAAAAATATACAGGAAGCACATATAGTGCATTTTTACGGAGGTCATCTGTGTGATAGAATGGAGGCAGGGAGAGAGGCGTGACTGTGGTAGCTTATTTTGTACACAGTACACCTCTGTACTGTTTGAATTTTTTCAATTAGTATGTGTTGACACCGAGCAAAAGCCGGTGCTTTTCCTCCCAATGCACTTTAAAGATCAATTCCCAGAACCCTAGTTTTATTTTGGTTTGTTTCATTTCATCAGGGGACACTGGGTTTCATGAGAGAAAAAAATCTGTTTCCATAAGCAAAAGAGCACAATGGCCTAATAGCCCCAAACTGCCCCCTGGAACTGCAGTAATTTTGATATTTTTTATTTTTTTTATTTTTTTATTTTATTACATATCTCCCCTTCCCCCTGCTGCGGCGACGCGCCGAGAATGGTCACTGCGCAGGCGCAGCTTTCCCCGTTTGTAGGCGGTCTCTGCGTCCGTTCACGGCCGGCGCTTGCTTCAGTTCGCGGGTGGCTGGCTGCGCTCCATCCGCGGGCGACCTGCCCTGCCCGTGGCGGCTCCCGCCCTGTCTATGGCAGCTTTTTGCCCTGCCCACGGCGGCTCCGGCCCGCCCATGGCGGCTTGCCATTCTCAAGGCGGTCTGCCCGCTAAGAGAGGTCCCTGGGAATCGAACCCAGGGCCTCCCATGTGGTATGCCAACTCCCTATCCACTGGGCTATCGAGCCGGCCCCAATTTTGATATTTTATAACATCAGGATGCTAATGAGTAATTAGGGAAGAGCTGGAACAGGTTCCCTCATTAATAAATATTAAGGGACTGAACAGGTGTTGGGTGGGTACCAAATCAGGGTGAGTCCCAGGGTTCTGGGATGGGAAGGCACCAAAGGTCAGACTTATCAGTCTTACACTAAAAGCTACAAGGGTTTTCACGGGGATATTAAACAGAGGAGGGTGGAGTGCTTACCATCACAATGGCAAGTACACACAAGGGCGAGGCTATGTCTAGAGGAACCATAAACAGAGGCGAGATCACTTTAGAATGACCATATACAAAGGGTAAGGTTAGTCTAGCCAGTTTCAGCAATTTTAGATATCAGCCTCAGTTGTTTTATACTATAAAGGCATCTATATGATTTAGTAGCCATAATTATTTGTTAATTCTTAACCCTCAGCTACAGTATTGCCTTTCTATCAGTATAAGCAGTATAACTATTTTATTTTGAACAGAAAAAAGAAGCATCAGAAACTGATAATTTTTCCATTTTCCTATATTTAAGATAAAATAAAAATCCTAAATTTGAGAATTCAAAAACTCCTCTAGAAGATGCATAGGTGCTCCAAGTGCTAAAGAAAATTGAAGTGATACTGGTCTGCATTAGGAAAGCCAGATCTTAATCCATATTTTCTTGGAATTCTACTGAGTCTTGAGAGGACTAGAAGATGTAGCAAATGATAGGAAAATACGGTAGAGAGTACAGAATCCAAACAAGAAAGTCAGCATGTTTATTGGATGGTCCAGCAATCGACTTTTACCTGCCCAGAATCCACACCCCCTTTTTCTGGCACCAGAAGTAAGAGTGCCTGTTGCCTGCCACATTTTGGGGACCCAGAGTGCACTGCCCGATTCTGGTCAGTGGTAGACGTGAACCCATGCTACAAGGGCCTCAGTCTCTCTTCCGAGAATTTGACTTTTGAAAAGAGTTACAGAAGAAATGACTGGAGTTTCCTGGATTCCCAGAACCCTAGTTTCATTTTGGTTTGTTTCATTTTTTCTTTTACTTTTCCTAGGCCTAGCCATTCATTCATTCAAATATTCAATAAATATTTATTTACATGCCAGGTACCGTACAAAATAGTTAAAAAAAAAAAATCCCTGCCCTCATATTCTACTGAGGAAGACAAACAATAAATATAAATCAGCAAAAAATAAAGTACACGAAACAATGATAAGTGCTCAGGAAAAAATAAATAAATAAAGGAGGAAAGGAAGATAGGAAGCTTCAGAGATGGGTTGGGATTGAAATTTAGATAGGGTGGTAAGAAAGGCCTTGCAGAGAAGGTGAGGTGTGGGAAAAGACTGGAGGGAAGTTTGGGACTGAGCTGTGTGGACATCTGTGGAGAGATCCAGAAGTGCAGAGGTCTGAGGTGACATTGTGTCTTTCTGTTTTTGAGGAATGTGTAAGTGGAGCAGAGGGAAGGAGGGAGAAGGTAGTGAGGTCAGACAGGCCCGGGGGCCAAAGGTAGAAAACACAAGATCTTGTAGTAAAGATTTTGTCTTTGACTTCTAGTGAGATGAGAGCCATGGAAAGGTTTAAGTAGAGAAGTGGCATTATTTGACCTACATTTAAACAGGATCTCTCTATCAGTGAGGTTACAAATAGCCTGAGGAAGGGCAAGGACAGAAGCCAGGAGACCTAACTGAGGGGTCTAAATTCATGAAGGTGAGAATTAAGGGTGGCTTGGAACAGGGTGGTAGATTTTGTGGTGATGAGAAATGGAATCTAGAAATATTTTGCTATTCAGCATTTCCTTTGATTCTGTGAACTCCTTCTTCATAAGAAAACTTTTCACCGGCTGTGTGACCTTGGAAGTCACTTGACCTCTGCATTTCATATCCTCATCTGTAAAATGAGAAAGTAATAGTAGGTGGGACCATATGAAATTTCCATTTTGGGAGGTTAAAAATGGTCAAATATGGACTCATGGATATGGTTCACCTGTAGAGCCTACCATATTGGTTGTTATGAAGAGTAAATGAGTTAAGACATGGAAAGCACTTACAACAGGGCTTGGCACATCACAAAAGCTAAGTGTTAGCTATTACTGCCCTGAGGATCACCAGTGCTTTATATTTCCAACATTCTGTTGCATTCGTTTTCTAATTTAGGCCTTGTGGGCTAGGCAGGGCAGACAACACCACTCACCCGTTCCAAAGAGCCTTCTACAGCACTTTAAAATGTGTCGGTGCACACGTTGTGCCACTTGATTCTCAAAACAGCCTCATGTGGCAGGTAGCACATGCCCTCATTTAAATTAACTAATAAAATGCTAAAAAACAATTCATTTATTTAAGTTTGATTGTTTTTTTAATAGGTAGGGACGAGGTTGTTATATGCTACCCTCACGTGGGTATTTTAATAGACGAGTTGCACAAAAACAAACTGTGGAGCTTCTGATCTTCAGGAAACAGTTAACAATTATATCCTCCTTGAGAAAGCCCTGTGATTTGGGTGGGTGGGGGGGCAGATTTAGTTGCTCTTTCCTCCAGGCTTCACAGCTCTTTGCTCATATCTGTTACGATAAAGAGATGTTTGGTAAAATACACATAGTGTTGTAATATTTTTGCTTTTGTCTTATCTCCTCTGCTCTGATTTCCTATTTATCCCTGATTTCTCTGTGCCTAGTGCAGCATCAGGCACAAAATAGCGTATTAATAAAGTGCAGGAATAAGTAAGTAAATGATTCTTCTCTCTGTTTTATTCATTAGAAAACCAAGGCCCCGAATCGTGAAGTGAATTACCCGATTTCCCACAACTGATAAATGAAGAAGCCAGGAGTCAAGCCTGGGCTGCACAAAACCATGTCTAGGATGCCATCGGATGTGGCATAAAACTTCAGACCTAAATGAAGCGGAAGGTGTGCTCAGCCTTAAATGTGCCTGCCAGAAGAGAGCCCCCCAGATGGCGGAGCCAATTTAATCAACATCACCTGTGAGCCAAACTGAACAGTAAATGTTAAGACAGGATCACTAATAATGGGGACCTGGAATGTAGCCAGAATTAAAACAATGATCTGCTTAACAATCCCTCTGGGCTGGATGCATGTGGAGAACGGATAAATGCTGGATATCACAACAGCTGTTCTATGGCAAACTGAAATGGGGCAATCATAGATAGCAAAGGGAGAAGACACACTTGAAAGTTGTCTTAAATAAAGTAGCACTTTAAATAGTGTGTGACCTGGCTGTGGCCTTTTGGGAAGCAACCATCAAACGCAAACCACCCTGGTGTGCAAATCTATGGAAGCATAAAATAAAAGTCCATGGCCACTGGTAGCTTGCAGACCCCCATACATCTGGAGAGTTCTGGTCCAAGCATTCACCTTGGAATATGGAGGCCAGAGCTCCACATTAAAATTCCACATATTGCTATCTCTTAAAATTTGTCTCCTGTGTGTGACCATTTTCCCTGAACTCTTTGTAATGTATGAAATACTCTGCTTTTCATATTTTGTCTATTACCTAATTGTTGTAAGATTATACTTACATGGTATCTTCTCATCAGGATTATAAATTGCCTTGGATGACAAAGCAGAAATTGAGGTTCCAAATATTTAATGACCAGCATGGCACGGGCATAGACCAGGTTCCCCCTTTACACACCATCCCAGCTTGCATCTGCTATTGGCCCTGTCAAGGGCCATTTTTGGGGGGGTTGATGACTCGACACTATGAAGTGCAGAAGGATTGTACACATCCAGTGCACTCTGAGATGTCTTCCTGATTGATTCCACAAGTACATTTTTATATGGGTCTGTCATTTGGGGAAACCCCACTTTGGTGTGTGATTTATCATCCATACAACTATTAAAATTAGCATGCCAGTTAGGTACCCAGGAGTAGGGACAAAGAAGTGAGCAGGCAAAAAAACATTAAGGAATCCATTGTTTAAAAATAATTCACGAATTCAATAGGCATTTTTGAGTACCTACTTGGTACCACTGTGCAATCTGAGAATAGAGAGATAAAAATAACTGTGTTTAGCTTAGTAGCAAGACAAATTTGACCACTGTCACCACCAACTATAATATGACCAAAGGCTTTAGGAACAAGTTCAGTATAATCATTTTAACAGCTGTAAGATCACTATAGGGTTGGTAAGTGTAGTTGAATTTCATGTATATAAACATTGGATCATCTTATCCAAACTTCCCAGTGCGGGAATTCCCATCAAGCTTCCCCGAGAGGAGGTTAGCAGCTTTGTTTGAACACTCACAGTACTGGGGAGAGATACCATTGCCTCGTAAGGGAAGCTACATATTTCTAAGAGAATGAATTTTCATATTTTAAAAATGACAGTTTGTAAGATACACAATTTTGGATTTTCCCACATGCTCTTCTGTAAATTCTTCACTAAGAATTTAGGTTAACTAGATCTTAAGACCCAAAAGATTTTCAACTTTTAACCAAAATGTCTTCTGATTTTTACCCCTCAATATAAAAGTGAATTATCAAGTGTAACTTTCTCTAAATCTCAATAGCCCTGTGATAACACTTGATGATAGGGTATTTATGTAATAGGAAAACTTCAGGGAAACAAAGGTAATTTTCACCCTTTTCCCCATGTCCTTATTTAGTTGGGTCATTTGATCTCAACTGGCAAGTTGTTCACTAACCAGTTCATGTAGCTTTTGACAAAGTCTTCAGCATTCCTTAACCATTTTGACATGGACAAATGTTTATTGAGTATCTACTAAATTCTGGTACTTTGATAGGACCTAGGACACAGGACTACATAGATTTGGTCCTAACTCTCAAGGATCTTATGACCAGACCAAGAGAGGCAGACGTGGAAATTCAACGGGAGCAATGCGGTATTATAAACATGTATGATGGCTATGAGGAAGAGCCCATGAGCTTCACAAAGGAAGGAGGGGTCAGTTCTGTTTTTCAAATATGCAGGCCTTCACCAAGCTAGCCAAGTTCCAATGAAAGAAGAAAATACCTAAAAATATATATTTTTTCTACCTGTGAGACAGCTGGCTAAGGAACATGTCCTACTAATGGTCCTTGTATGTAGACCACTGAATTACCATGCCCTCCTATGTTTGTAGCTATTTGATGGTGACTGGGATTTATATTGATGGTTTGAATATGTTCCTGAAGAACCATATCTACTGTATTACAGACAATTAATAAGGTTCTGATGGGTAAACTATCCAAAATCACCTAAAGCGGCATTTTAGATGTTTCTTTGAGACTGTTTCTGAGATATATATATAAATACTCAGAAATATGTGTGTGTGACTGTGTGTGTGTGTATAGGGGGAGAGAGAGAGAGAGAGAGAGCTCAAGATTTGAAAAGAAAATATGGGTGACAAGATGACAGTTACCACAAATGCTTTCTACCACCTCTTTCCAGTTACTTGTTTTGAGCCTGGTCTCTGCGATATCTTCTTGGTGACCAAAATAATTCTATTTTCTCTCTGACATTTTTTGGTATTATTACCAATTAAACTCCAACTGTAAAGCAGCTTTCTAACAGCACTGCAGTGTCACGTTACAGACAACAGATGTCAAAATAAAGGTTCACTAACTTGAAGCAACTCATATAAATAGAACATTCAGGTATGTCTGTGACCACAAGAGGAGAAGGAGAAATGGTATTTTGTGCAATCAAATGATACCAAGGACAGGCTCTTTCCTTGATATACCAACAGGGAGAATTTTGTTAGCAGTATTCTGTGAACAAAACACTTAAGAGAATGTATGTATACAATAGTTTGTAAAAAAAAAAGGGTTACCGACACAGATGCCAATTTGGTGGGGCATATGGAACATTTACACTTGCCTTTTTCTTTCTTGCTTGCTACAGCTGGTGCTGATTTAGTATGTGAAATTTTACTAGCAGGAGTGCTAATCAAGACGGAGATTTTGTAAGGATTTAGTCATTTATGTAGGGGAAACTACGGGTATCATTAAAAAGTAGAGGATCATCTTATGGAAAAACGTTATCATTATCAACCTCATTTTTAAACTAAACAGACTCAATGGTACTGTAAGTATCACTTTAGCAGCGGAAAAAGTCAGAATGTTTTCCTGATAATGTTCTGAGAGGATTGCACCCACAATTTAAAGTTTTGGTAGAGGCATGTTAAAGTTTGGTAGTGTCAGAGCAGTGCAGAGGGCGAACAACTTAACATTTAGTTGTTTAACTTTCCCGTGCAGTGGTTCAGCAAACTGCTGTTGGTGGCATTTTAGTATTTCTTTGAGACTATTTTTGAGCTATGTCTATATCATCTCTCTATATATATCATCTATATCTATATCTATATCATCTTTATCATCTATACCTATATCTATATCAATATCTACATATCTATCTGTACCTATATCTAAAATTATATCTATATAGATATATCATATGACACAGATGGTCATGTTAATAGTAAAATTGTTATTAAAGCCTGAGCAAATGAAATAATTAAGAGCTTTACCAATTAATTTTTAAATGTTATAGAAAGTGTATGCATTTTACTGAGTTTTTTGGGGAGGTTGGAGAAGAGGGAGAAGTGTGCAGGATTTGGCTTTCCCCTTATAAATGTAAATCAAAGGTTTCACAATACGCAGCCTACATTTCATTCAATCATCCCACCTTTTATGCGAAGGTTGAGAGAAAAATTAAATTAAAAAAATCATCTTTCCCAAAGTGCAAGAAAATCATTGCCGGTGCGTTAATTATGTTGTACAGGTGGCTTGGTTGAGTTGGAGACCTGAATGGCAGCTACAAGACATCTGCTGCCGGAGGAAACTTGCAATGTGGCAAAATGGTGTTTGTAGCTCCCTGTGGAAGGCTGCCAGCTGTCCAGGGCTTCGCGTCTATGGATCGGCAGACAATCTTGGTGCTTCAGATGAAGCGGTGCATTGCCTCCCATCCTCCTCTCCGTGAGAATTTAGAGGGCAAGGAGGACTTGCAGTGGAAAGCCAGTTAAATGTTCTTGGGTGAGTCATAGATCATCTTTCTAATATTCCTCAGGGCTTTCTCCATCACTAAGAAAACATGCACATGCCTGCACTCAAACCATTATTATTGTATTTTCAAGATTCAAATCTCCGCTAGGAATCACTGCAAGTTGCTTGTTATTATTACTGTCCATATCTTAAAAGACCTCAGATAAGATATTGGAAGAAAAGTAAGGTTTGCTAACATGCAAGCAACAAAATATTTTATTACAAAATAATTAATGGTTATAAATGTTAGATGGTTGGTTTGTTTTTACAATTTTTTGACATAGACATGGCACCTTTAAAAG
>PVKH010014895.1:0-16310 GCA_004027955.1 Chaetophractus vellerosus | reverse complement strand
ATTCCTCACCACTTTCTGGGTCTGATATAAATGGACTCACACAGACAGACCGATGGAGGAAAAAGAGAACTACCATGTTTTATCCTGCCATGTAAGAGAGAGGAGTGCTTAAGCCTGATAGCTTACAGCTGAACTTGGGAAGAGAGCAGAACAGCAGAGAATGATATATAAGACCCAGAAAACAAGTCCTGTGCCAGCTTGCAGCTGAAATCTGGAAGAAAGCAGAGCAGCTGAGCTTGAGAAGAGGAAGCCCAGAGGGGAAGGTAGAGATCACCAGCTATCTTGCTTCAACATGTAGCTGCTGGCTTTGGTGAGAAAGAACCTCTTATGGTGCCTTGAGTTGAACTTCTCATGGTATTGGAAATGTAAGATTTTACCCCCAAATAAATCTCCAATATAAAAGCCAACAGATTTCTGGTACTTTCCATTGGCAGCCCTTTGGCAAACTAAAACACTATATATAGAAAATCCCCCCAAAAAATCCACACCAAATTTATTAAAGCTAAGAAATGAATTCAGGAAAGTGACAGGGTACAAGATCAATACCCCAAACAGTAATGTTTCTGCACACTATTAATGAAAAATCTGGTGAGGAAATCAGGAAAACATAGCATTTATATCATTAAGTAAAAGAATCAAGTATATTGGAATAAATTTAACCAAGAATGTAAAGGACTTGTGCATTGTAAACTATAAAACATTGCTAAAAGAAATCAAAGAAGCCCTAAATAAATGGAATGACATTTTGCATTCATGTATTAGAAGAATAGATAATGTTAAGATGTTAATTCTACCCAAAGCAATTTACAGGTTCAATATAATCATAATAAAAATTACAACAGCCTAGTTCCATGAAACAGAAAAGTCAATCACCAAATTTATATGGAAAAATATAGGGCCCTGAATAGCCAAAACTTTCTTGAGAAAGAAGAAAAAAGTTGGAAGACACACACTTCCTGATTTAGAAAGTTATTACCAAGCTACAGTAACCATGAGAGCATGTTACTGGCACAAGGGCATGTATATAGACCAACAGAATTAAATTGAGCATTCATAAAGACATCCTTACTTCTATGGCTCAATTGAATTTTGTTAAGGGTGACAAGTCCACTCAATGGGGAAAGAATACTCTCTTGAAGAAATAGTGCTGGAAAAAACTCAATGGGGAAAGAATACTCTCTTGAACAAATAGTGCTGGAAAAAACTGAGTACCCATGTGCAAAAGAATGAAAGTGGATCCATCCCTCATATCATATACAAAAATTAACTAAAAATAGATCAAAGACCTAAATAATAGAACCAAAACTATAAAACCCCAAGAAGGAAATATTATTAAGCATCTTCAGGACCTTGCATTAGGCAATAGTTTCTTAGACTTTACACAAAAAGCATGAGCAACAAAAGAAAAAAATAGATAAATGAAACTTCATCAAAATTTAAAACTTTTGTGCATCAATGGACTTCATCATGAAAGTAAACAGACAACCTATAGAATGTAAGGAAATATTTGGGAACCATATACCTGATATGGGTATCATATTCAGAATAAATAAAGACAAACAATCTGATTTAAAAATGGGCAAAAGACTTGAATAGACATTTCTCCAAAGAAAACATGCAAATGGCCAATAATCACGTATAAATATGCTCAACATCATTAGCCATTAGGGAATTGCAAATCAGAACCACAATGAGATACCATTTCAAACCTATTAGAATGTCTACTATTTTAAAAAATGGAAAATAACAAGGGTTGGAGAGGATGTGAAGAAATAAGAACACTCATTCATTGCTCATGGGAATGTAAAATCATGCAGTCACCATAGAAGACAGTTTTTCATTTCCTCAGAAAGCTAAGTAGAGAATTCCCATAAGACCTGACAATTCCTCTACTAAATATATACACAAAAGAATTGAAATCAGGGACTCCAACAGATATTTGCACACCGATGTCCATCACCACATTATTCACAATTGCCAAATGATGGAACAAACCCAAGTGAATGGATAAACAAAATGCGATGTGTATATCTATATGATGTGTGTATATGTATATGTATATATATGTATATGTATATGTATATGTATATGTATATGTATATGTATATGTATATGTATATGTATATGTATATGTATGTAATGGGATGTTATTCAGATGTAAAAGCGAATGAAGTTCTGATACATGTGACAACATGGCTGAACATGGATGAACCTTGAAAACATCATGTTGAGTGAAATAAGCCAGATACAAAAGGAAAACATTGAATGATCTCACTGATACAAAATAATTAGATTCAGCCAATTCATAGAGTCAGAAACTAGGTTACTAGGGTCCAAGGTTGGGGTATGGAATGAGGAATCAATGCTTAATTGGTACAGTGTTTGTATTTGGGAAAATGGAAATGTTTTAGTAATATATGTTGGTGATGGTAGCAGAACACTGTGAATGTAATTAACTCCACAGAATTTATATATCTGAATGTGGTTTAAAGGGGGGAAAACCCCATAGACTGCACAAAACATAACAGTGAATCCAAATATAAAGTATCAACTATAAATTACAGTATAAGTATAAAAATATTTTTCATCAATTGTAACAAAGGTACCACACTAATGTAAAGTGTTAGTAATAGGGAATACTGCATATGTAAGGGGCTATATATGGGAACTCTGTATTTTCTGCATGATTTTTTTCTGTAAAGCTACAACTTTTCAATTTAAAAAATACTATACTGCCTGTATATGTAGTTTTAACATCTCTATGATTTTGTTTCTCTTAGCACTGTAATTTTAGCATTCCAAACTATCACATTGACTATTTTCTCCCACAATTTATCCTTTGAAAAATGTTTTTCTTTCCTCTGAATCTTATCTGGAATACCTCATCTGATCTGTTTCTTAATAAGTCTAAGTAAGGCTTTTTCACTAATTTATAAGGAAAGTAAATAGTAAATACCCAGAACAGTTAGAGATTATCTATTTAGCAATGGTTTACATTACCATGCAATCACAATATTTGTATTATACTAGGCATTTTCCTTTTGGACTTTACCTTGTTTCATCTATTGGCTAAAAATATCTTTTTCTTTTTCTCACATATACACAAAATGGTACATCATACCTTGAAAAAAAACCTCTCATTATTTTCCTACATACTTTATTAGCTTTATACATTATCTTCATTGTTGCAACATTTATTTGCATATTTTATCTCCCCACATGAAATTTTAGGAAAATGATTTTGGCATTTTCCATTTGAATTGCAGTTTCAGCCAGATTCAGGAGCCAGTGCAAACGTCCCCAGTCAGACAGGTATACAATGGTAAAGTATTTCTCTCAACACTGCAGAGCCAGTGAGACATCTAGGTTGTTATTGGCTTTAATTATCACTCCTACAAGCGGCAATATACTTTACTTTTGGAGAAGCAGCACTCTACTGAGTGTGAAATCCTTCCCTGATTTTGAAAATACCCAAGAAATGAACTGAATCATTTCCAATCTGCTGTAACAACTGAACACCCACTGATAAGTATAAGCAAGGGGCAAATTTATCATCACCAATAGAAAATAGGCTTTTTGAAAGTGAGATTTGAGACATCTAGCTGACTGCTTACTAGCAGCAGTGATCAGCAAAACCAAATCCACTTTCATTTTAAACTCCCAAGACATTTTATATTCCCTGATTGTTATTCAGGTTCATAAAAGAGCAAGCCTTTTAAAAAAATGATTGTACTTTATTTATTGCTGTAAAATTTAAACACTAAATATCAACACAAATAGTTTCCATAGTTATAACCATAAATTTCATATCCTACTCCCATCCATAATGTCTGTTTTTCCTTCTGTCATATACTTCAAGTACAAATCAGACTTGAGGATTTCAAATGGGCTCCATTTAGTCTCCCTTCTGGAGGCCCAATTCACACAATCCCAATTTTTCTGCCTCTTAAAATAAGGCTTATGTAAACTCACACATAAAGATGTCTGCTATTCACTCTGAAATCGGTTCACAGTGATCCACTTCTCAATATTACCTTAGGGTTTCAGTAGTTTCTTTGTTTTCCACACTAAGACCATAGTGAATTCCCTACTAGCTCTATGCTCTGAATTTCACACCTAGGGATGAATGACTATTAAAGAAAGACTGGGAATATTAGGTAGATCCTCTCATTATTTTAGTTATCTAAATAATATGACAGAATTTACCATTATGAACTAAAAGGAAGAAAGCTTCAAAATGATTTTGCTAACTTTAGTAAATTCACATTCAAAATGGTTTTAATACAGCTATTTAGAATAAAAATCATCTGTTACATAAGATGTAGCAGTTTGATATTGTTTATGAATTCCAAAATAGATATTGAATTATGTTTGTGAACTGGTCTGTTCCTGTGGGCATACTAGATGGGATTGGATTCAGAGGTTTCACTTTCACTTGATTAAATAATGATTAAGGCTTTGATTGGGCCACATAGGCCCTTGGTGGGCAGGTACTCACAGAGAAAGCGACATGGCAGAGGAGAAGGTAGGAGTTTTGATCCTGGAGCCCTGGGAGTAAACACAGAGAAGCAGATATGTGAGGAAAGAGAGAAGGCTCCATTATATATGTCAGAGGACTTGGGAAGAGAGACAGGCCATTTGCCTAATAGTTTACAGCTGGCCTTGTGGAGAAAGCAGAGCAGCTGAGCCCAAAGAAAAATGAGCCCCTTATACCAGCTGATGTTGGAAGAAGCTGGAACCACAGAGCCTAAAGAGGAAGTTTGAACCTGGCAGACAACGGCAGCCATCTTGCTCCAACATATGGCAACATATGGCAACAGACTTTGGTGAGGGAAGTAACATACGCTTTATAGCCTGGTAACTATAAGCTTCTACCCCAAATAAATACCCTTTAAAAAAGCCAACAGATATCTGGTATTTTGCATCAGCACCCCTTGGCTTACTAATACATAAGATATCTAATTTTCTCATTTACATGAATTTTTATTGAAAGTGTTAGAACACTTTTTCTGACATGGTATTTTCATTCATAAGTCAAAAAACTAAGACTGGCTTATTACTATGTTAAAAATTCAGCAGTTGTCTGCAACATAGCAGGTAGCCAGTGATACGGCAAAAAAAAAAAGTATGAACACAAGACTGTAATTTACTGATGTTCAATGTTACATTTCTTGTGTGTGCCTACAATTTTTATATATCTTATACTTTTTGAAATTACAGGTATGAAAACCACAAAGTAAATCAAATCAGAGAAAAAACAATAACTGTGAAATCAGTTTCTTTGGTTTTGACTGTCTTGTTTCTACTGATGTTGGAAATGGAAAAACTTGTAGTGGTTTTATAAATGATAGAAAAGCCTTGATCTTAGGAAACAGGAGATTTTATAGCTTTTTTCCTTACAGAAAATATTTTACTTTCATCTCCTGAAGTTAGTGGATTTTGCCATAGGGAATACCAGCAATTAAAATATGTAAAATAAACACTACACATTTTAATTACAGGTGTTCATAAAGTCCATCCTTTTAATAATCATATATATTCCATACAATTTCCTATTTCCTGCTCCCTTCTCTATATTATCAGAAACTACTATTCTAGGATAGTATTATCAATTGGCACATTCTTGCATATTAATACTGATAGTTTATGGACTTGGGGGGAGATAGTTTGAGGAAAAGAGAAATAAAACCATAGCTAAAATCACACCAAAGGGAACAATTTTGCTTTAAATAAGTACACCAAGTGAATATGTAGAATATTTCCCTAATTTAGATTGGACCTTCCCCATTTCTCAAAACAATAAATCAATCATATCTTTTTATTTGAAAATAAATTATCCTGTTAGATTAAGGTTTACAATTCAATATCACTAACGGTTCAGAATAGGCAATCCTTTTGCCAGCATTCTGAGCTGTCTTCTAAAACTGCAGGTATCTCTGCTGCCTACCATGTAACACTAAACATGCAAATATTCTGTTATAGAACTTCAGGGCACCTGGAGACTTGCCATTTCTGCTATTATGATCAGAGTCAGAAGCCAATTTCCTTCAAACCATATTTTTTAAGCTGGAGAGCATTAGCCAGGAGCAGTCAAAATGACAAGGCCCTAAGAAAGTGAACAGAATGAACATCCAGCAAAGAAGTTTAAAGGAATACGACTGCAATAAAAACTGGTAAAAACTGCCCAGTGATTTAGAAGGTGAACTATCTTTAGGTTTTAAACACTTTGAGAGAGGGTGTGTGAATTGCTGTTCCAATTCCATGGTATTTTTGAAAGAAATAGGAATATGACTTGACTGCATTTGCTCTTGAAATACTTTCAGGTTTGGTCTGGGTGAAATAAAAATGGCATGAAAATGTCAGCTGAGTCTTTGAAGATTTAGGGTATGGTGAACTGAGATTTAGGTGATGGCAGGTATCAGTAACCTAAGCAGTTCATTCCATGCTCAGATTTCAACTTCAAGAGAAACTTTTTTAGACATGACTTATAGAAAGAAGAATTAAGAACTCTTCTCCCAATAACCATGCTTTCAAAGATCCATTTAAGTGGAAATGCTTAAGTAGGATTTCTAAGGGAAGGAACGTTTAGGAAATCAGTTCAAAAATACAACTCAAGTACAAATTCAAAAAAGCATATTTCCTTCGGTTCATTCATTCAATAAACATTGTTATTATGTTGTAAGCTTTAATATAACTGGCACTTTCAAATAAAGATGTCATTTTTATTTGATGACACAGCAATATGATATCCCTACTTCTTGTGATTATTGATTTACAGCAAAGAGAATCAAAGAAATCATTAATAGCAATGAATAGAATGTTTGAAAAACAAATATTATTACTTAAGGGACTCATCATCCTCGGGTCCTTCAAATGCAAACAGAATCTCAAGATTAAGAAAATAATGAGAATTTAAAAGACGAGTAATTCATAGATATAAAAGCTATGCACATATCTTCTCACTTAGGCTTGCATGGACATGGAGAGTAGATGGAACAAAATAGCCTAATGTTTCAAAACAGTGTCTCTGAAGCAAATCTGGAAGAGATCAAGATGCTAAAAGTGTTGAGTGTAGTTGACAATGAAAAATGGGGAACTGGAGTCTGGGATATAAAAACTCAGAAACTGGAACAACTTGGAGTCCTAGTCACTTTTTCAAATCCCCTTCTCTGTCTGTGAAGTCTGAATCATCAAATTTCTACCTGAATGTCATATTTCATGGAAGACTCTGCAGATTCCCATAGTACAGAACTGTACTTTGCTAAGCTCTCATGGACCATTATTTATCCCTCTTCCATAAAACTCTCACTCAATGCTGGAGCCATTTACATCTGTCTGTGAGTTCATAGAAAGCAGAGACTGTATCTTGCCTTTATTTTCTTCCCTAACATCCTCAGAACAAGGTTTGCACACATATTAAATTCTCAATAATTGTTCAATGAATTAAAATGAATTCAAATATTCTCTACTGTTTTTCCATATGAAAGTGAATACATTTGGAAAGCAAAAGAGATTCCATCCCTAAAAAATCTAAGAAATTACTTATAAGAATTTTTAAAAAGCAGAATTAATCTCAAGACTTAACAAACTAAATAGGTAATTGCTTCAGCTCTGAAAATTATTAAAATATTAAGGTTTATAATGAAAAATACCCTATTTCCCATGTAGAAAATTGGAAAGCATATTTCAATGTACTCTTTTTTAATCTTTTCGGATATACTTTTTAAAAGAGCAGATAATATATTTTGACCTATACATAGTAATATAACACACGTTTCCTGTGTCAATAGAAATTCTTCATAACTATTCTTTTTTTTGTTTGTTTTTTAAAGATTTATTTATTTTATTACATATCTCCCCTCTCCCCCCCCCCCCCCCCCGCTGCAGCGACGCACTGAGACTGGTCACTGCGCAGGCGCGGGTTTCCCCGCTTGTGGGTGGCTTCTGCTTCCATTCACGGCCGGCTCTCAGTTTGTGGGCGGCTGGCTGCGCTCCATTCGTGGGTGACCTGCCCTGCCCATGGCAGCTTTTGCCCTGTCCGTGGCAGCTTTTTGCCCTGCCCACGGCGGCTCTGGCCCGCCCATGGCGGCTTGCCATTCTCAAGGCAGTCTGCCCGCTATGAGGTCCCTGGGAACCGAACCCGGGGCCTCCCATGTGGTATGCCGGCGCCCTATCCACTGGGCTATCCAGCCGGCCCCCATAACTATTCTTAATGCCTTCAGAATAATCTATTCTATCTGTGTATCATAATTGACTTAACTATTATCTTTCTTGTTGACTTTGAGGTTTTTTTCCTATAGTAACTATTATGAAGCTATTATATTTGAAAATTAAAAGCATTATATCATTTCTTAAATTATTAGAAATAATATCTTTATTATTTGCACAGCAGTTGCTGTATTAACATGAAGGGCCTAATAAGACAGAGAAACATGGTCAAGATAGCAAGATGTCTGTATATCTATACATTGTTCATATATATTTACATTGTTGGATTTTTATCTGGAATTCAAAGGATTATGTAATAATGTTAAGAAAAGAAATATCCCCTCAGCTAACATAGGAAGAGAGATATATAAAATAAATCTAATCAGAAGAAAAACTACTTGCACATGCATTTCACATTCAATATTTCAAGTGGGGTAGCAAGCAATAAACAGAATTTGCAAAAGCCAAGAGCAATTTCCAATTAAAGTATATACTAAAAAATTACTCACTGTTGAAAAGTCGTTTGAAAAGTTTTTAGTAGAGAGCTGTAGTGTTTTAGATTGTGGATTACAGCTAAATACCCTGGATCTTCCACTTATTATTTTTGTGGTTTGGGAATCAAAGTTATTTAACTGCTCTGAACTTGTTATTTAACACAAAAAGAGGAATAATTAGTGTAACTGTCTCATAAGATTTTTGTGAGTATACAATGAGCTAGTAATAAAAATATGAAGTTTTTATAACTGTGTTTTGTGTATAGTAATTGTTATCTATATGTGTAGTATATACATCAATTTCTCTATCCATATATTTCATATATAATATGAAATTTATAGAAAAAGCATAGTGTAGTGCCTAGAACAGTGTCTATCATATAAAAAACTCTAGTAAGTTTGTTAAATTAAATTGCCATTTGCTATTGCTATTTAAATAACACCAGTATATTATCAATAAATAGTATACAGAAATTGTGAGTCTCTGATATCAATACCCCTTCTCTTTAGTCCCAAGAATCCCCCAAAATTTATACATTAAAAAAAAATATGCACCACGTGAGTTTGGTCTTCGCTTTCTTTTTCAGTTACTTGCAATGTTGCTTTCACTAAAGATTACATACTTCAAACATGTAAGAAATTTGCTCAACATTTCCAAACAGAAACTACAGTGTAAAATCTGCAAGGTAAAACATAATTGCTCAATTGGAATTTGGCCATGAATTTTTGGGAAAGCAAGGTATCATTGTTTCTGTAAGAAGTAGAATAGGAAAACTCTTAATTCAAGGGTAGAAATGAGACAAACAAAATGACAAACAGGACAGCCAGGAAATATAGGAAATGTGCCAAGTAAGTTGTGAAGGAAGAAAAATAATACAAAATGAATTCCAGAACTTAAATACAAATTAGTTTGTCTTAGAAAATGTGAAAAAATATTAAACAAGGAGTTTCAGGTGTATCTTTTTTAATCAACAAAGGCATTTCTGAGAATTAACTATCCCATAAATCTGGAAGAAGCTATATCCTAACTCAAGCAAATTCTTTCTACTAATTTAGCCCAGTGATTGCCAGCATTGGCACTACTGACATTTTGGGTTAGATAATGGTTTGTTGTAGGATACTATCCTGTACAGTGTAGTATGTTTAGTAGCATCTCTGGTCTATACCCACTAGATGCCAGTAGAACTTCCCCAGTTTGACAACCAAAAATGTCTCCAGACATTTGCTAAATGTCTGCTGGGGGGCAAAACACTCCCCATTTGAGAACCACCTATTTAACCAATCAGATAACAAAATAATCTCAAGTTGTAATGCCAACTGGGCAATCATATTGTTCACTTCTCAGCAGTAGACATTATTTTTTTCCTTAATACTTAAAATTAGCATTCATGTAATGTCCCCTTTCAATTGCATCTGTGACTAAGAGCTCACTTTCTAATACTTAAGTTTCATCATATGCATTTTGAGTTACTCATTGTCTAATAGTTTTTTCTTATATCTATTTTCTGTGGAAGATTTTATCTTTTATACTTCTGTTTATTTCTACTAAGTTTTCTTATTCTCAAAAGGGAATGTTCCCCTTTCTCCACCTATTACTGATATAGCATAGCTTTGAGCCTCTCCAACATTCTGAAGGTATAAGACACTTGTAAACAAATACTCCAGATGAAATGTGAGCTGGTCATAATATACCCAGAAGTATTATTGAACTTTTATCTCTCTTGTTCCAGACTCTGAATGAAACCTGAAATCACATGACTTTTCTTAGCAGCCTTATGAAACTGTTTGGTCATTTTGAATTTGAAGACAAGAGAATACTCAAGTATTTATTTCTATCTCCATTTGCTCTGCTACTATATTTACTGCGTGTGTCCAATGCTGTTACAGCTCTTAGAAAAGAGAAGCATTTTTAAATAGTAACTAACAATCCATATTTATACTTCCCCACAAAGGAGATAGTCAAAATATTTAATAACTGTTAATACAGAAGCACTGATCAATCAGTACAGATTCCTGGCCAGTGAGATTGGAAGCCAACAGAAAACCAGCCTTGTTCTCACAGTTGACTTTTAAAACTAATTTCAGGATTCTACATCCAGCTTTGCTAATTTTTAGCTACTATTCCATTCTGTTCAGATTATTTTGGATTCTGACCATGTAAACAATGTAAAATAAACTTTTTTTGATAGCTCTCGGGGAAAAAAGCTTATTTTCCTTTGTTCAGAATTAGGACACTACAGAAACATAAATGAAGTGCTGTTTTTCTTTTAATTAATTATGATTACATTATCATCACCAATCATTTGGAAAAATAGTATCCTTTTTCTTTTAACTCCAGAAAAGACTAAAACTTACTGTGTTTTTCCTGATAATTTTCACAAAGCCTACTTTCACACAGGACTTTTCAGCAACCTTGGAACTATTCCTACTTCTACTTTACCTAATATAATATGAGACCAGTCTTTGCCAGTTAATTGTTCATGCTTATCACATTTTTGTCAACTAATATCTATTTATCCTGTCATTTATAGTGCCATAAAATTTGATCAAATTGTATGCCAGATTTTTTCACAAAATTGGTCAACATTTTTTATAGACAAATTACCATACCGTCTGCTTGAACAGCACAAATAATGAATTTACAATTAAATATAGAAATTTATATGCTAAGTATTTAAAAGTTATAATCCTTTTAAAACATTTTATTATACTTTATCTCCTTCCAAAACAAAGTTTGGGGATTCAATATGGCACCACAAGACATACTGAAAAAATTAGTAACATATAAATAGAAAACCACATCTTGAAGAAAAAAAATTTAAAAGATGAATAAATATTTGCCTTCTTGAAGGCTTCTAAGCCGACAAAATAGAAATTATTTTCTTCATATTACCGTTGCCTAGTTTAGTGTCTGGTATCTACAAATGATAAACATTTGTTATATAAACAAATGAACAAGAGCTTTTCATAAAAGTAATTTTCATAGCATATCTAGTTTTTATTTTTAAAATTACATTAAATTTTCATATTTTATGAAATAAATTCTTAGGAATTCCCATTAGAAAATAATTTTAGGGAAAATAATTTTTAGGAAAGTATAGTCTTATGAAGTATGGATTCATGAAAAATATTAATTTATGCCTTTAATTTCTTTTAGTGATATATACTATCATTATTTCTATACCTCTAGAAACTTATAATTAAATGAAGAGGATTTTTTTTAGCAGAAATCCTGGCAGATTTTTCTCCACTGATTAAACAATCCCACTGATCTAATAGAGTGTATTTTACCATAGTTTAGAGATATCCAACAGAGGTCATTATACTACCTGACTACTGGAGCATTTTTATGTTTCTGGAGTTTAAGCCTGATTTATCAATACATAATTGCCTCTTTAGTTTTTTTTTTCTCTGTAGAAACACAAAGTAAGCTCTTACTATGTTTGCCAAATCTAGTTTATACTCAGAACCCTGGGGATGGAGGTTCATTAAAGGTATATATTCCTAAATAGCCCCCCTGTAAAGTCCTCATACAACAGAACTAAGTTTTGAGCTCCAGAATGTGTATTTTTAAATGTCTCCTTGGTTATACTGATCAATCCACACTGGCAACCACGTACCCATGACATCAACCACATGATATCCTATTTGTGAAAGCAGTTCATCATTCAAAGGAAGTAGGTTTGGCATTGAAATTACAAAGCAGAAAAGAGAACTGAGTTCATCATAAGAATATATAGAATACTCTGAAGAATAGCTAAGGCAGATGCTTCAAATGTAGAGATAATTTTAGAAATTTATCAATATATATTTCCTTTGTGGTAAGTCTTCTGATGAGATCTTGCTTTCTACAGAATGAGAAGAGATGGAAGTATAATTTCCAAAAAAGCCGACACAACACCAAACATATTGTGGAACTAAAATACTCTTGTTCAACAGATGGATTTTGATGACCTTATTAGAAACTCTGCGGGAAAAATCCTTTTGTGACTAAATCTATAGCGATTTCTGATGAAAATGTATTCTATAAATAAACAATTATGAAGTTGAAATATAAAACTCCAGTACCCTGCTGGAATTCCCCCTCTTCGTGGCCTTGACTGAGACATTTCACACTAAATTTACCACAAATATATTATGAGAAGAATTCAGATGTACATCACAGGGAACATAAAAGAGCATTTCTTACAACAAAGATGGAAAATTATTGAATATGAGTTCTTCTCTCCATGATACTACCTGGCTTTACAAAAGTCAAATCACCTCGCTGAGATTTCCTTTCTGTCTAAAGACTAAAGGAATTAAAATAGATACATTGATTTATTAAGCATATTTTAAAAGTTTTTGTTTTGTTTTGTTTTGTTTTCAAATAGAAGACATTCTGATAAGTACAAAAGAAGTTACAAAGATAGAAACAAGGCACCTAGACATAGGAAAATGGTAGAAATCAAAAGTCAAGTTCTCTGATATTTACATTTTAGTGTGAAGTAGAATATGTGAAATAGGAAGAAAAAAAAATCTTAAAGCTATACAAATTCTTAGGAGAAAGATGTTATTGTTTGCCAGGGACATGAAAAAGGTTTCTTTGTTCTACCACTTGAGAAATGAATGAATAGGATTACCACATACAAATTTGGGTGATAGAGATACTTTCCAGAAAGGCAACTTTCTGAGCAGAGTGAGAGAGAGGAGGAAGTTTGTTAAGGGATAAACAACTTGGATAAGATAAGGCTAGAGAGGTTTCTTCAGAGGCCTATGTATTCAGAGAATCCATTAATGTATTACTGCTTTTTTAGCATTGGAAGACAGTCCTGATTATCAGCAGAAATAAGCACAGATTTAAAGGAAATAATATGATGTACAGACAGAAATGAGATTAGAAAGTTAGAGGAGTGGTTCGGGGTGGAAGTTAATGAATTTGCTGCCCATACTGAGGTGGCAAATTAACATTCAGATAAATTTGTCTTAAATGAGGCAGATAGGGGTGTGGAATGAGAGCTGAGGAGAGCAGTTGAGGAAAGGGATATAATTTGAAATGATTCTTGACATTGCAATAAGAGATAGTATTGCCAGAAAGAGGTTGGTAAGAGAAGTCCAATGAGTGAAGATCAAGTTTTGCAGAATGCAGCAATTCAAGGTATGGGAAAGGAAGGGAAGCCTACAGAGGAGCAGAAAGAGAATAAAGGGTAAAGCAAGTGACTCTGGGGTCAAAGATGCTCAAAATATACTAGAGATGGCTGTAGAAAATAAGAAATGGAATTTTATTTGCTGGCTAGATTTGTTCATTTGCTTGTAATTTTTTGACAAAAGTATTTTCAAAATTTGAATGGTTCTTTAAAATATGATTTGTTTCTGTGGACATAAAACAACCTGCTTTAAAAAAAAAAAAGAAATACGTATCCTTAGGAACACAGTCTTATTTACAAAATTAATTCATGAATTAATGGAAATATTCCTACTTGTTCAAATTTGATTCAAGGGAGACAGACTATAGACCAGTCAAGGCAAAAAGCTGAAACATGAAAAAAGAAAACAGAAAAGGGGCTTTTATCATCTTGGTCTGTATTAGATTTAATGTAGTTAGAACTACATTATTACCTGGAAAAACTATATCAAATATTTAACAAAAATGACACAATATAATTTCCAAAGGAGGCCATGACTGAATACTGTAGATAGATATAGATATAAATATAGATATAGATATAGGTATAGGTATAGGTATTAGGTATAGGTATAGGTATAGGTATAAAATGAAGAAAGAAAAGACTACTGGATTTGAAGATTAAATCCGTTTTGATCACTGGAATTGAATTGACTGAGCCAGCTGGTAGTTGAACTGTGACCCCTAGGCAGAGGGAGGAAGAACCAAACAACAGGATAAGAGGATTTCAGCCAATAGGATCCATCAACCTAATTAATAATCAGCCAATCAATGGCTCCCAGTTAGCATACCCTATTAACATAAAATGCTAATCTAGCTTCCAAACCCTAACCAATCATTGCCTCTTAGTTAACATACTCCATTAACATAAAATGCTTATGGAACCTCCAAATCCTAGTCAATGCTCTCTAGCAGAACCCATTGATTAACCGATGAGAGCATCATAACTTAAAGCTCCACCCCCAGGGCAGCTGCAGAGTGAGCCTATATCTAGCATAGCCCCAAAGCCCTGGGTACACTTCCATCTGTGCCCCTGGTGCACTTCCACTCTCGTCCCGGCCAGACTAACACCTGAGCTGCAACACTGAGCTGTGCGCCTCCAACTTTGCCCTGGGTGCGCTTCCATCACCTCCCCAACCAGGCTCCAGATGCAACACTGAGCTGTAATCACATAAACGTCTTGTCACTGTGCTGAGGTCGCATTTCTTCATTCTGAAGTCCATCTTAACTGAGGAACAAAAGTGGTGATGACATTTGGTGCTGAAACCTGGGATCTACGCAACCAATATCTGCGTGACCCATCCCTGCAACACCACAGGATCCCGATCTGGTGAGTCCACTCCTTGTTCCCATATTCCAGGGTCCACCCCACTTCTGCCAGCTCAGAAGTGGCAGGTCAGCAGAAGTAGAGATATGAGTGCTTCTCTACATTGTGCTTTCTGAAAGTATTTTTGCTTCTGGGCGGGAATGCCAACCAGGCAACCTCCACTTGGCCTCCCAGGTTGTTGGCCTCCCAGATCATTGGGCTCCTAGTTCATCAGGATGGGAAAAGGAGAATCCATCCTCCGGGATTCCCCTGTTGGTTGTATTTTGGCACACTGGAAAGACTTTGATATGTGTGACTTGAAACGCAAATGGATGGTATTCTTCTGTAGTATAGAATGGCTTCAGTACAAATTGGAATTTGAAAAGCAATGGCTGGTTAATGGGGCTTTGAATTATAACACCATTTTACAGCTCGATTTTTTGCAAAAGAGAGAGGAAATGGGCAGAGATCCCCTATGTCCTGCTTTTTATGCTATGCTCCCAGGACCCCAAGAGGAGAGAGAAATGCAAGGTCCTCCTAAGATATCCCAGGACCTGCCCCAAGAGAAATGAGATCCCTAACCAGGTATGCTGGATGACCCAGCCTCCAAACTACCCCAATTATGCCTCCTCCTTATTTACCACCACCGCCCTCAACACCCTCCCAAACCTCTGCTCTTGCTGCAACACATGTGAAGGGGAACGAACCCCTTACATACCACAGCACACGAGCACCAGGAGTGGGGGGGGGGAATGGGGGAGGGGAGAAGAGACCTGATCCTAGTTCAACCCCTGCACCACTCCTTCCCTTAAAAGAAATAGCCACAACAGGTGGAGATAGGGTACATGTACATGTCCCCCTCTCCCTGACTGACTTAAATAAAATTAAGGAGAGACTGGTGAGGTATTTGGAGGATTCAGTGAAGTTTTTAGAGGGGTTTAAAGTCACCATGTCACCATACAATAGTTCAACCTGACATGGGGAGATATGGACATTATCCTCTCCAACTGTACCACCATTGATGAGAAATACCGCATTTGGGACTTAGCCCAACAATGGGGTGGTGAGCAGATGGCCATAGACACCAACCTTCCTCCTGGTGCCACTGCAACCCCAATTGCAGACCTTGAATGGGACT
>PVKH010014894.1:0-16314 GCA_004027955.1 Chaetophractus vellerosus | reverse complement strand
CGCCACGGGCAGGGCATGTCGCCCGCGAATGGAGTGCAGCCAGCCACCCGCGAACTGAAAGCCAGCCCGTGAATGGAAGCAGAAGCCGCCCACAAGCGGGGAAAGCCGCGCCTGCGCAGTGACCACTCTCGGCGTGTCGCCGCAGCGGGGGGGAGGGGAGATATGTAATAAAAATAAATAAATCTTTAAAAAAAAAAAAACATAATACAAAGCTACAGTTGTCAAAATATGATGGTACTGGCACAATGCTATATAGATAGATAGATGATAGATGATAGATAGATAGATAGATAGATAGATAGATAGATAGATAGATAGATAGATAGATAGATGATAGATAGATAGATAGATGATAGATAGATAAATGGAATAAAATTGTGATTTAAGACACAGACCTTCACATCTATGGCCAATTGATTTTTGACAAGACTGCCAACTCCTCTCAATTGGGAAAGAATAGTCTCTTCAACTAATGGTAATTGGTGAACTGCCTATTAATCAGCAAAAGAATGAATGAGGACCCCTATCTCACATCATATACACAAATTAACTCAAAATGGATAAAAGCCCTAATTATAAGAACCAGGATTATAAAATTCATAGAAGTAAATGTAAGAATCATCTTCAGGATCTAGTGTTAAGCAAAGTTTTCTTATACTTTGCACCAATATCATAAGCAAAAAAAAGAAAAATAACCAGGTAAATCTCATCCTTAAAATTAAAAACTTTTGAATATCACAGGACTTTGTCACAAAAGTGACACAATATTTGGAAACAAGATATCTGATAAGGTTTACTATCCAAAATACATAAAGCAATCACACAACTCAAAAATTAACAATATGAAAAATGCAATTTAAAAATTAGCAATAGACTTGAATAGACATTTACCAAAGATGATTTACAAATGGCTAAATAGCACATGAAATCCTGATCAACATCACCAGCTGTTTTAGTTTGCAAACAGTATCAAGGCAATACTAGAAATGGGTTGGCTTTTTAAATAGGGATTTATTAAATTATAAGCTTACAGTTCTCAGTCTGAGAAAAATATCTAAATCAAGCACTGAGTGTAACTCTCTCCCCAAAAATCAGCTGACAGAGAGCCTAGATTCCTGTCACATAACAGGGCACCATGGCAGCATCTGCCAGTCTCTGCCTTCTCCTCCAGTCTCCATCGCATTCAGGTTCTGGCTTCTGAGACTTTCTCTCTGAGTTTCTGACCATTTCTCTCTATCTTTGTGGCTTTTTTTTCACTGTATATTCATCCCATTTTTAAAGCATTCTAATAAGAAGATTAAGACATACCCTCATATATGCCTTACTGTAGTAGTCTATTCAAATGGCCCTTAACTTAAGAAATTTAATCAAAGGTTCTATAGCTGTTTGGCAGTTTGATGTAATTATGAATTCTACAAATATATATTGGATTATGTTTGTAAACTGATCTGTTAATCTGGGTATGATTAAGTTATGATTAGGGCATTGACTGGGCCACATCAGTAGGGTGTTGAGCCCCACCCATTGGTCGGTGGGGGGATTAAATATAAAAGGCAAGGCAAAGGACAGAGGGAGCAGTTTTTTAGAAGCAGCTTTGATGCTGGAGCCCACAGAGGCCAGCAGATGGAGGAGCTTGGTCATGAAGAAAGAGAGAAGGCCCCGGGATAGAGATAAGCCATTCACCTGATAGTCTACAGCTGGCCTTGTGGAGAGAAGCAAAGCCTAGAGAGCCTCATAATCCATAGTTGACCTTGTGGAGGAAACAGATGAGCTAAGCCCAGAGAGAAACACAGCCCTGACAAGAGAGGAACCCAAGAAGCCTGAACCCTGACAAACATTGGGAGCTGTCTTGCTCTAACACGTGGCAATGGACTTTGGTGAGGGAAGAAACTTATGCTTTATGGCCTGTTAACTGTGGACTTCTACCCCAAATAAATGCCCTTTATAAAAAGCAACCAATTATTGGTATTTTGCATTAGCACTCTTTTTGGATGACTGATACAGGTTCCCACCTGCAATAGGTGCCCACCCCCAGGAATGGATTAATTTAAGAACAGCATTTTCTGGAGCCCTCAAAGTACTCAAAATTTCACTTTAGCTACTATGGAAATGCAAATCCAAATCACATTGGAATGGCTATTATTGATAAAACAAAACTACAAGTGCTGCAGAGGAAATATTAACACCCAAACATTGCTGATGTGAATGTAAAGTGGTCAGCAACTCCAGAAGGCAGTTTGATAGTTCCTCGGGGAGCTGAGTATAGAATTATTATATGCCCCAGCAATGCCACATCTAGATACATACCTAGAAGAATTGAAAGTAGGGTCTCAAACATATATTTGTATACTGATAATCATAGAACTATGATTCACATTTACCAAAAGGTAGAAGAAATTCATGCTTCCATAAACTGAAGAATGGATAAACAAAATGTGGCATATACATGCAATGGCATATTATTCTGCTATAAAAAGGAATGAAGTCTTGATGTATGTGACAACATGGATGAACCTTGAGGATATACTGAGTGAAATAAGTCAGGCACAAAAGGACAAATATTTTATGATTTCACTCATATGGACTAATTTTAATAAACAAACTTACAGAGTTAGAATCTAGCAAACAGGTAACTAGTGGTTAGATTAGGGTTATAGAATGGGGAGTTGATGCCTAATTTATACAGCATTTCTATGTTGATATTAAAGTTTTGGCAATGGATGGTGGTTATGGTATCATATTATTGTGAGTGTAATTATCAGCACTAAATTATATATGTGAATTTGGTTAAAGGGAGAAGTTTTAGGTCATACATATTACTAGAAAAAATCAAAAAATAAAACATAAGACTGTATAATATAGTTCATCCTTCTGTAGAGAGTATGGATGGTAGTTAATAGTACAAGTATAAGAATATTCTTTCATTAATGTTAACAAATGCATAGCAATACTACAAGGTGTTAAAATAGGGTGTTATAAGAAAACAAAATCTACCTAAGGTAAACAATGCATTGATAGATAAGAATATTACTTTAATAATCTCTCATCAATTGTAACAAATGTACTACACTAATACAAAGTCCCAATACTAAGGGAGTGCATGGGAACACTTTGTTTTTTACATGATTGTCTGTAAACCTACAATTCCCCTATTAAAAATATAAAAATAATAATAGTACATATTTCACAGGCCTGTGTATAGGGTGTTTTAAATGAGTTAATCCTTGATAATTGCTTCACACTATTCCTAGAACATTGAAAGATCTCAATAAATTTTGGCAACCAACGTTAAAAATTGTAAAATTATTAAAAAGGTCACCAGCTTTAACAAATGTTCCACAAAGATGCAAGATGTTGGTGGTTGGGTGGTGTATGGGAATTCTGTATTTTATGCATGATTGTTCTTTAAATTCACCACTTCACTAATAAAAAAATAAAAGTTAATAAAACTCAGCACAGTCCCATCCATCTTCCCCATGGGATATAAGCCTCTTCTCAATTAGAAGTGGAGTGGACATCACCATCCCAGAATCCTCAGGATTGGGGAAAGAACTATAGACTAGAATGGACTTACTGGTATTCTACTATAGACATATTGTGATTCTAGCAATGGAAGAAATTACAACATTGTTGTAGAGCCAGTGGCCACTGGAGAATCTGGGGGCAAGGAGAGGGAAAAACAGTTGTAATATAGGGGCTTTTTCAGGACTTGGTAATCTTCCTGAATGATGTTGCAACCACAGATATAGGCCATTTTATGTCATCATAAACTGTGTAGACTACAATGTCAACTATGGACCATACTTAATGACAAAACCCCAGGATGCGTTTATCAATTGCAATGAATGTGCCACACTAATGAAGAATGTTTGTGTGGGAGGGTGTGGGAGGTGTGGGGAGGAGGGCATATGGGAATCCCTAATTTTTTGTGTAACATTCATGTAATCTAAGTATCTCTTAAAAATTATTAGTTAAAAAAAGGCATCTAGAGAAGGTATAACTTTCTTGTAGTATAGTATAATTTAAAAATTGATTGGGTGGTGAAACTACCCAGCCCAAATGAAGACTGAGCTGTAAGGGATACTGTGCAACTTGCTGTCAGAAGCTACCTACCATTCAGAAATGAAGCTTTAAATTTTACAAAACTGGATTAAGATACAAATTGAACTCTCTGAACTGTTAAAAATATATAAAATAAAATAAAATAAAATTCAGTTCAACCCAAAATGAAAAAAGTCAGCAGAGCCAGCTGATGCAGGATCATGCAGATCATGTTAAAGCCAGTGAATACCAGGAGCATTGGCCCATTGCTACACTTTATTTCCTGGGAAATTGATCCTTGATCAGAAACAATAATGAGTAGAATACCATGAATATGGAAAAGACAATCTGTAAATCCACATACTAAGGGCTGGTGTCTGCTTCTGGCAGATTGATCAATCAGCAGTTCCTGTGTCTAGGTTGGCCTCTGCAAATGGAATTCCATGAGCCCATACACATCCTCCATTCCTTTAATCAATTTGTCCATGAACCCACTGGGCAAGAAGAGGAGTGGCTGGGGAAAGAGGCTGACTGGTTACCCATAGAATAGATCATCCTATATATTTGATTATTAACCCCTCCTCTGCTGAGATAAACCTTTTATAAGCATTCACATGGGATAAATATCTTTCAAGTTTTTTGCCAATTTAGTTGCCACATACAACTTCCCCTTGGACTAGCACCTTACCAATTTACCAATTATGTTTCTTTCAAGTAACTGAGCATCCAGCTAAACAATTAACCACAGTCAATGTGCTTTCAGAACCTGCTCAAGTCTGATCTTCTGTATACCACTTTCATCTGATAATAGAGTGAGGCTGTGCATGCCTGACTTTATGACTTGGTTGTTCAGATAACACCCATATCATTATAGTCAGCTCAGGTCTCATGGTAACTTGATGGCTATGGTTAAGCATTCATCTCTTCTAAGCCCCAGCTGCAGGCCAAAAGCTGTTTCTCAAAAGAAGAGTAGTTATCCACAAAGGATGTCAGGGATGTGCTCCAAATTCCCAAAGTTCTCCAGTTTGTTTTACCTATAAGTACCTGCCAAAGTCTCCCAACAACATCTCTGTTTGCTACTGAAACTTCCAGCACCATTGAATCTGCTGGATCATATGACCCAAATGGCAGAAAAGCTTGAGTGACACCCTGGACTGTTTGTGGAGTTTTCTCTTGTCCTAGTCCTCTCAGAGCTAGCAACTTTTCCAGCACCTCACCTCTGAAGGGGCATGCCAACATGCCCTATACCTCAAGATATCTAGAACAACAGGATTATATTCCTCTAGAACCACTCTCAGTACCAAGATCTTTATCATTCTGAGTTCTGTAGAGAAAAAGAACCAATAGGATATGTGTATATATATATATGTAAAGAAATTTATATGGAAGTAGCTCATGATTGTGAAGTATGACAACTCCTAATTATATTGGAAAGGCCACAGACTTTGAATTCTAGTAAAGGTGAGGTTTTTAAGTCTTGAGTCTGAATTCTTTAAAGGAAGATGACAGACTGGAAATTCTGGCAACAGTTGATATTGACATCAAAGATAGAAATTCTTCTAATCTCTGGAATCCTCAGGTCTTGCTATTAAATCCTCCAAGTGATTGGATGAGGCTTACCCACTTCAGGGTCTAAAATCTCCTTTGCATATCTCCACCTGATTGCAGATGCTAATTTCATCTAGGCAATACCTCCACTGTAACAACTAAGACAGTATTTCACCAAACAAATATAAACCAAATCCCAGACAAGTTGACACATGAAATTAACCAGCTGACTCTCTAGGGATATATATATATAATTTTTATATTTTATTTTTATACTTTTTAATTTATGTATATTTAATTATATATATATAATATTTGAAAATATATAACACCTATTTATGATAAAAACACTCAACAATTGAAATGGAAGGGAAATTAACTTCACAGGGTCTTTAATGAAAAATCAACTGCTAAAATCATAATTAATGGTGAAAGAGTGAAGATTTTGTGCTGAAATGAGGAATAAGAAAAGAAGGATGTTAGTTCTTACCATTTTGATTTAACAAATACATACTGGAAAGAAAGAATTAAAGTATGTCTTTTTACCAATGATAAGATCTTGTATATAGAAAATCATAAGGAATATAGTGAAAAGCTATTAGAACTAATAAATGAGCTCAGAAAGTTTGAATGGCACATGTTCAATATACAAAATTCAATTTTATTTCTATATGCTTATAATGAACAAGCCAAATACTAACAGTAGGATTAAAGTGAATAAATTTAATAAATTATTTACAACACTTATGCTTTGAAAATAGTATGCACACTAAATATCATTGAAAGAAATGAAAAAATACCTAACAGGAGAAAATTTTGCTAATCATGCCTGACAAGTGATTGGATTTAGAAATTATGAAGAATTCTTACAACTCAATAATATAAAGCCAAACAACTCAATTAAAATGGGCAAAGGATTAGGACACATATATCTCCAATGTAGATGCACAAATATCCAATATACACATAAAAGATCTTCAAAATCATAAGCCATTAATGAAATGCTAATCAAAACCACAATGAGTTAATACTTACTTTAACAAAGTTGCTTTTGAAATTTCAAAGGAGAATAATTAGGGTGTTTTCTATTAGCACCAAAGTGAGACTGAATTTGTACAGGTGGTAGTTAGAATGAAATGGAACTAATAGGAGGAAAGGGTAAATATATATGGACTTTACAATTATTATTATTTAATTGGAGTCATTAAAATCCTTATTGCTTTATTCATTTTTTGTAATTAACACATATTACTTCAATACCTAAATATATATCTGAAAAGAAAATTGAATAACTTAATGCTGCTTTAGTTGGAATACTCAGAGTACTGTTGAGACTATCAAGTATCTGAAAAGAATAAATACACAATTCAAATCAGAGCATATGTGGAAGGCTCTAGACAATTTGATAAAACTTTAGATTAGATCATGTATGTGCTCTAACCTTAGAGAAAGTGGAGTTATATGTCCAAATCACTCATTGTCCTGGACTCTATCATATCAGCCTTATAATAAAATCAAAAGTAATCAAAATAATTAGCTATAAGAGAACCACAATTGCAGTAATGACAGTGTTTGAATGGCTACAAGTCAGATTTCTTTCTCCCTGTTATTAGTCCTGACTGACTCCTTTCTCTGCTCTTCCCCCTCTAAGGTAGATGGGAAGTCTGAGATAAATTTAATGATGCATGTGGTTATGATATAAATGGATCTCTTCCCAGATGTATTTCTCTTTACATTATCTAGAAGAATTACAGATTTCATGTTCAGGATATAATACATAGGCATATTGAAATAAAGAGTATGATTACTAGTTTATCTAGCTAGCTAGCTAGCTAGCTATATTTGTGTCTATTTAAACATTAAATAATAACAATTATATTACATTGTGAAAAGAGAATTCAGAGCATATATTTGCAGTACTATCAATCTTAGTTTTCATCCCAGCTATGTCACAAAAATCAGTGTGAATCTGAAAAAGTTATGCAAATTTCTTGAACTCTCTCCATTTAGAACAGAATGGATATTCAAAAATAACCCCACATTTCTACTTTTTAAATGGACATTGATAAACATTCAAAATAGAGTGAGTGCAGAGTAATAATTCATTTTAAGCAATCTTTATGTGCAAATGTTAACTATGTGAATCTAATTACATAGCACCCATTTTAAACAAAAAAAAAAAACAACTAATTGACCAAGATTTTAACTTTCTATGATTGCAGAGGTAATGATTTTATATACTTTATTCCACTTTGATTATTTAAATTATTTCCAATCAAACATAAAACATGTTCCTTTTGTTATCAAGAAATATCTAGCAAATATTCTGTCCAGGGCATGCTTAATTTCCTTGTTCTCAGGCTAAAAGTAATGGGATTTGAGAATGGGCACCAGAGTGTAATACATGACTATCAACAATGTTTGAATTGTTGATTCTTAAAAAAAAAACAATTTATTGAAGTATATCATTTATACATGAACATACATAAATTCTAAGTGTTCAGAAACATTGTGAACTTAAAAAAACAAACATACATATCATCATACAGGTCTCCAACACATGACCCCACCACAAATACTTTGCATTGTTCTAAAACATCTGTTAACAACTTATGAAATGAAAGTGCATCATCAAATTATTACTACTAACTATAGTCCATATCTTCCTCCCCTATACATTTTCTTCAAGGATTTTTTTTTTACATTTATCCATTTTTACACTGAACCCCCATTTTTGCTGTTTTTGTGTCCATTCACTGAGCAATTCCCTGTGTCTGTTTCCTGCCCTCTCTTCTCATCCTTCTCCTCCTGTCTTCACTGGGATTCAATCCTCAGAACCACCAAGTGTGAAAAGAGGCACCCTATTGCCTACACCACTTAGTTCCTGGTTTTTTGGTGGATGTCATCTTGGCTCTCCTATGTGTCACTCTCCTGTTATGTCATCATCCTGCTGTGTGGCTCATGGAGCTTGGTGGTGCACCCACTCATGGGTTCTGACAGTGCACCCACACATGTGGCCTGGTAGCTCACCTACTCATGGGGCCTGGGGGATGCACAGGGTTGGTGCTCCATGCACATTCTATATTTTTCTTTTTTTAAATTTTTACCAGGAGGTCCTGATGTTCGAACACAGGTCCCTCCATATGGGAGATGGATGTCCAACCATTTGAGCCACATCCATCCCCCTGCTATATCTCTTAAGGTTGACCAAAAATACCTAGAGTTACAGTCTTTTCCCATACAGGATGGTCATATAATAAATCAGGCTTAGTTTATCACCAGCATTGTAAAAACCAGACCTAGGGAGAAAAAGTAGGTCTGGGACACATGTGTGGTTTATAATATAGCAAATGTATAGCCTACCCTGATTATGCATGCCTGCTAATATGTTGCATTTTTCTGTAGTCAAAGGATAAACTGATAAAATTTTGTGAAAAGTAAAATGGAAGGAGAATACAAAGTACCCTCAGGGAGAATCAAACCTCTGACCTAAATTTGTATGCTGCATTTAAAGGGTCAACCATCATATACAATTTTATATGCTGTAAACATGCTTAAATAGTAAATGATAATATAAAAGAATTAGAATATAGAGAAACTTAACTATACTATTAACATTGAGTGCTATCACTGGACCTTGGAGAATTTAGTTTTTTGAACATTGATTTTAAAATTACCAATGCAGATCCACATTAGAATTCAAAATAACATAAAGAAAAACAAACACACCTGAAGACAGAAATATCAGTTTTCTCCTTCTGACCATTAATATTCCTCACAAATACTTAATGATGTGTATTCTAACACTCTGACCTTGGAGTTCCCTTCACTGGGAATGCTACAGAGAGTCTTGTTGAAGAGAGATGTATTTTTGTTTCGAGCCAAATGAATAAATGTGCATCAGGCTTCTCATTCATGCTTGCTGCTGTTTTTCTGGGGATCACTAGTGAACCTATACTCACAATTCTCAGGGGGAACTAGTGAGTCAGCCTCCGGAGAAGAAAAGGAAATTTAAAGCCTTGTTTTTGATAAATATTTTGTCCATATATATTGTGATTAATTAGATGGATAATAACATATTTAAGGGATAAGAGTAGAATATGGGTTTTGAAAACTTGAGAAATCTTAAGTAATCAAAAATGGTTTTTGTGCAATTTTGGATATATGATATTTCAAGGTTACTATTTCATGATAATAAGAGCAATTGCCTTTAGAGAAGAAAATCTAAAATGCTATATATGTGTGTATATGTATCTAAAATATAATGTATATAAGTTATAATTCAATAAAATATATATAATATAAGTGAAAAGAAGCTCAAGTAAAACAAAATCAAAATGCAGCCAGCATAAACCTAAAAAAATTAACCAAAAGTATCTGGAACACCCGTAATGTTGTCAGTTACTTGTAAAGCAATTGCTGTAAGTATGAAAGAAAGATACCACAGAAAGAACAAAGGAAAGAGCTAATATGGCAAAATGTAATCTATTGAAAGCTTAGAAGACCCAGACTAGTTGTTGCCTCTTAAACTGTACTATGGAAAGAATCCTGAGATGACCCTGATAATTCTCACTAGGAAATTATAAGGAGCTCTGTGGATAATTTCAGAGAAATAAATCTGTGATGTTCTGCATCAAAGGGGCAAGATTTTAAACAAACTAGTAGGACCCATGAGCAGGAGCTCTCAAAGTGTGGTCTGCAAGTCAGTGTCTGCACCACTGGCAGGTCCCAAAGGAGAACGAGCACAGCGAGGAGAAATGGCATCATGAGGCAGGTATTCTACCTAGTAAAGAGCCTGTGGTCACTGGGGCACAGAGTAAGTTGAAATTTATAAGCCTTGAAGGAAAATAAATATCACAGGAAGGAAAAAAAAAATATGAAATTGACTACCTAAGAGAGTTTTTTTGCTATAGAACATGGCAATAAGCAAATAAAACTAAAAAGAAGTCCCCTGGCTCAATGCCCTCATGTGGTCCTTGTTGGGATTTTATGGGTAGAATTGGCCCTGAATTTGTACTCATTCACATCACCACATTCCAGCACTCAGAGTCTTAAAAGTCTTTGCTGGAATTTCCTTACCCCACAAACCATCTCTGCTTATGCATGACCTTATCTTCTTCCATCATGACACCTTCAGTGAGCAAAGTGGTACTTGGTCTGTGCTCACCTTGGAAGAGTTTAGTATTCTCTGTAATTTAGTTGATTTAGCCTCCATCACACAAAGAATTTTTCAACATCTTAAATATGTCTTTTATATTTTTATTTTTCCTGTTTTTTCTATTATTAATAACACAGGAAAGTCATGTATGCATATAAATTCCATTGTCACAATTATCACTAATAGTGTGCCATTTTACACTTAACATAATAGAAGAATTTTATTCCAATGAGTGCTATGAATATATATATATATATCAATATTTAAAACTCATAAGATGCTTTTAGTACAGGTTTATATAAAATACAGGTTTATATAAAATATTGTCATATTAGTCAGTGTCTAAATAATCTGGACATCAAGGAGATAGAAAAAGCCTTTTTTTTTTTGGTTGGTACCAAAATCTGTATTAGGGTTCTTTTTTAATTATTATTATTATTATTTTTATTTTTGAAGAAGGTTTAGATTACATAAATACTACATAAATAATATTGTTAATATGACCACATATACACACAAACTCACATACACCAAAAATGATACCAAATAATGGTACAAAAAATTAAGCCCAAAACGGTACTTCTAGAAGCAGTTTTTAATGTTAATGGGAGCAAATTCTGTTTTCTCTCAAATAAGATTGATGTAATGTGAGCAACCACTGTGTTTTCTTTGACTGTCCTTCATCACCAGTTCATACTGTTCCCGATTTATAGATTCTCTTTAATTTTACCCTTCACAGGTTATTCCATGATCTCATGTGCAGTAATGACCATTGCTGAATTCAGCATTACCATGTTACTGTTCTATCCTTTGTCACTCTAAATGACTGATAGTTTAAGTATTGAAGGTTTATCAGATATCTTAGTGCTCATGATATTTATTTTACAGATCTTTGTCTTTATATTTTGTCTCCTCAACTACCAGAGAGTAGATCACAGACTCTGTTTTGAACACCAATTGTGTTCTTTCTCCCCACTGCAACCTTGACATAAATGTTAAGTTGTTCAATGTTATGAACATGACAGTTCTATTTATAGGTGTTAGCATCTCTCTGTGCAATTTTCTAAAGAAAATACACACACTATATTCATATACATAATATGTAATATACACTGAAATAACAAGCCATGAATATATATAATATCAAGGAATAAATATGAAAGTGTAAACATTCTATAGCAAGGTGAAACAGAGAATTTAGTGCATCTATTTGCAGGTAGATTCAATTGAGTTTCATCCCAGGTTTCTACCTAATGCAGTATGAACATGAGAAAATGATAAAACTTTCTAGATCTCTCTTCAATTAAACCAACATGGCGATATGAAGATGACACCCCAATTCCAATATTTAACTCCTACTATTTGGCATTGCAAAAAGAGTATTTAGAAAAAGAAATGATTAATTTTATTCAAGGAAAATCTTTGTTCAGTGGTTAATTTCTGCTTATGTATTTTAAAATCTCCATGTTTTAAAAAATAAAGTCACATAATTATCTTACCTAAATTTTAAGGTAACATATTATATATGTTACTTTTATTTGAGTATTATTGAAGCATTATTTCCCATTTAAAAGAAATCAACTCCTTAAGGTAGCTGAATGAACTACTAAACATACTTCCCAGAGCACTTTGATCTCCATGTTCTTCAGGGTAAAAATGATGTGGTTTATGAAGGGGAGCACCAAGGAGTAGAACATGGATGTGAGTAATGGATGGAATGTTGATTCATTTGAGATGGGACCCAGACAAGCCAACATTCCAGAAATGATAAATAAAATAATAGTAGCTATTTGGGGAGAGCAGGTTGATAAGGCTTTGTTCTGAGTGTCCACAGAATGCATCTGGAGCACAGTTAGAAATATATTAACATATGAGCAGTTTAAGATTACAAAGTTTATTAAGACTAGGCAAAAAGTTGCAGCAAATACCACAGACTCAGAAAACTGCACAGCCTGATTTGAAATGCTTATGACTTGAGGAATGTCACAAGAATATTGATGGATTACATCAAACTTTGTGAAGGGAAGCCTAAATATGGTACCTTTGTGGAGGGCAGGATAGACCAGCCCACTAACATTTGAGTCACCTCCTTACTGTATGCAGAATGGCAGGGTCATGGTGACCCCATAATGCAGAGGGTGGCAAATGGGTAATGTAGCAGTCATAAAACATCACCACAAGAAAAAAATTCTGTGGATCCAAAGAAAAGAAATAAGAATCTCTGAGTGGTACATTTTTTGAGGGAAATAAATTTACTGCCTGACAGGGAATTCACGATTGAATTTGGGAACAGTTACTGAGATGTAACAAATTCCGCCAAGAATAAATTATCTACAAAGAAGTACATTGGGAAATGAAGATGTGGATCTGTCACAGGAACAGTAACACTAAGAAGATTTCCAGTCAGAGCTCCCAGACAGATGAATAAGAACATTAGACCTTGTAAGACTTGGAGTTCCTGGGAGCTTGAGATATCCATGAGGAGGGATTCCATGAAGATGGTGCAGTTGCCCATGTCTGCCAATACACTGCTGTCTCCCTTGAGTCAAAGGATATAGTTATAATATGATGTGGCAAATCAAAATGGAAAAATCCAAACTTTCATCATACTGAGTAGATGTTATATTGACATAAAGTGTTATGATGCATAGAAATATGTAAATCTCATAAAATTGTTATACAATTTATCAATGCTTAATTAATATGTAGCACAACAAAAGAATTAGGATATGGAGAAAGATACAAATGCAAATAATATTTAGGGCTGCCACAATGTCTTGCTTAAACTGGAATTTTGCCCAACTACCAAAAAAATCAAAATACAAACACAAGAAGGAAAGAGCATAAAGATCAAAAACTACATACCTGAGTCTAAAATATGAGTTTTCAGCTCCTAAACATTAACTTCATTTCTCTTTATTGAGCATATCTTAGTGGGTTACTTTTTTACAGAGGTGTGTTTTTATTCTATTCTATATGAAGAAATGTATATCAGCCTTATGTTTTATGTTTAGTGATCTCTTTCTGAAAGACACTGAAATACTTATACCTCTGACAATTCTCAGGGGATCAAACCACTGATTGCAGCCTCCAGAAAAGCTGTGCTCTTTTAGTGGCTTTCCCCCACAGGTATTTTGACCAATTTGTTGAGATAAATTAGATTGATAACAGCCTTTTTAATTTTGAGATATAATGTCAAGGTTTTGTAAAAGGTAAGGAAGAACAAGTTTAAAAATGTGGTTTGTAGGTTAGTGTTTGCTCAATGACATTTTAGAGGCCCTGTCTCATGACAAAGTGGTCAATAGGTTATGGAAAACAGTAAAAAATATGTATATTTATAAACACCATAAAATTAACATATACAAAAGTGAAATAAAACAATGTCATTGTGTTCCCCTCACAGGAATTGAATTAAAAATTAAACAAAAGTGGCCTACATAGACACATAATTTTAAAAGTGACAAAGTATAATGAGAAAAATGCTATTACAGCACAATGTAAATTCCTACTCTGCAGGTTCAGACAGTTCCCAATGCTTAGCTGCCTTTGAAAGGTATTGAGGAAAAAAGGGTGACTGACAGAATCTAGAGTGAATATTGAGAATGCTCACAAAGAATTGATTTTAAATACCTGAAGATAAAATCGCAAAGGAAAATCTTCAAAATCCTATGAACTGTGTCAAGATCTCATAGTAACATGAGCTCAATGGGGAAAGAATGTAAATATTCAACTTGGAAATAATTTCTCCCTATTTTATTGATTCTAGCTTCATTCCATTGTGCTCAGGGAATATCCATGACATTAGTGAATATTTTGAATGTGTTACAACTTTTTTTGGTGACCTAACATATGGTCTATCCTAGGGAATGACCTAAGGCCACTTGAGAAATATATGCATTGTGTTTTTGTTGTGTGAAATATTCTATACATGTCTGGTAATTCTAGTTCATTTAGAGTATCGCTTAAGTCTTGTATTCCCTTATTCATCACCTACTAGATGTTCTCTCTGTTATTGCAAGTGGTATACTAAATTCCTACAATTAAAGTAGATTCATCAATTACTCCCTTCAAATCTGACAGTTTTGCTTCATATATTTTGAGGCTGTGCTGTTAGTTGCATGTATATATTTTTAACTGTTATATCTTCTTCATAAATTGTCCCTTTTATCAGTATATAATGTTAGTCTTTGTCCCTCATAACCCCTTTTGACTAAAGTCTATTTTACCTGATATTAGTATAGCTACTTCAATTCTTTTTCAATTACTTCTTGCATCATATTTTTCCCCATCCTTTCACTTTCAAACTACTTGTATCTTTAACATTTAAGATGAGTGATTGGTGTTCATCATATAGTTGATTGTTGCATTTTTATCCATTCTTCCATTACTTGAATTTCAACCGGGAAGTTCAATCTATTTCAATTTATAATTACTACTGATAGTACAGGACTTTATTCTACCATTCTGCTCTTTATCCTTTGTATGTCTCAGACCTTTACTGTCACTTATTTTTTCTGATAATGCTTAGTTCATGTTTCTTTGAGATTTTGTGTTGTAACATACTGACTGTCTTCTGTTTTCTACCTGAACATATTTTTAACCTATTTTCCTTCTAGTACCATGGGTTAAAATTTAACATCCCAAATATGCAACAATCACATTTGTATTGATCCCAACTTAACTTCAATAGCATACCAATATGTTTTTCTATACAGTATTGTCTCCCCACCATTTCTGTACATGTTACCACTTTTGTCTTTGTACATTGTCCAAAGGCATAGATTTAACATTACTTTTTATGCATCTGTGCTTTAGCATCAGAAAGAATTAAAAAGTGGAGTTATATGATGAAAATTCACTACAATAATGTAGGCATTTATAATTTAACAAATGGTTAACTTTACCCAGATCATTATTTCTTTATGCTGCTTTGAACCAGTGCCTATTGTCCTTCCTTTCAGTCTGAAGAACTCTAATTAGCATTGTTTTTGTGCAGTCCTAGTGGTGGTGATCTCCACCAGCATTTGTGTATATAAGAATGTCATAATCTTATGCTCATTTTTTTAATGCAACTTCTCAATGGATACAAGATTCTTGGTTGGAATTTTTGTTTTTTTTCTTTTTATTTTCAGAACTTTAAGTATTTCAACCTACTGCCTTCTTGTCTCCATGGTTTCTGATAAGAAATGAGAACTCAATCTAATTGTAACTCCCTTAAACATACTCTGGATTTTCTATTTCATCTTTCAGAACTCTGTATGACATGACATTTTTTCTTTCATGTTTATCCTGTTTGGTGTTCTCTGGATATCTTGGATGCAAACATTCAAACCTTTTATTAATTGGGCTGAAGAGGGTGATGCTGTGCAGATGAAGATCATCATGTCTGAAACTGTGAGTGTGTATCTTTGAGGGTAGCAGGCTATGGCAAACTGCTGAAGTGAAATGCCACTGGCTGAGTGCACAACTGAATCAGGGAACATAGAAAACAGCAAGGAAATAGAACAAGAAGAACAAAGTGTCAAAGAGAAAACTTAACACACATGCAAAACTAGCAGCTAAACAAA
>PVKH010014893.1:0-16321 GCA_004027955.1 Chaetophractus vellerosus | reverse complement strand
CTATCACTGAAAGACGTACACATGTATGATTTTAAAGACACTGACTTACTGCGGCATGGTACAGTTGGTGACCATCCTCTTTGTGTACATCTTATGTAACCAGCACCACGTTCATCAGGAGTCACAAAATTTTGATTACAGTAGTAATAGTAATATTTTCCTACAGGTGCTGGAAAGTATGGTCTATAATAATTTTCTGCATGTAGATATCCATGTTTTATATTTGGAAAATCACAAGGCTTCACTTGGAATAAAAAAATACAAAACAATATAAATATTTTATCCTAGTAAACATTTAAATTGGATATCAATTTTTTCATTAATGAAATATAATCTCTTTTTACCATAATTGCTTTCCTTGCATTACTGACTGCAGGACAAGGCAACTTAGAGAATTCAGATCACTGATATACTTGAGGAGATCATTGCTAATGGAATTGAAATTATATGTTCTGGTTCACATGAGGCGTAAACCTGCATGAAGACTCTCCATGAAGAAAACTGCTCAGACCTATTTAATGTATTTTCCTTCATTACATATATCCCTTGCCCAAGGTGATAAATTGGCTTCCGTTGAGGGATGCAGGTGCAGATTTTACCCCTCAGCTACCCTGACTTCTCTTTTCTTTCTTTTTCATCCTCACCAGAACTCAGAGGTTTTCCTTTTCTTTCAAGATCAACTCAGATTTAGGGGATATGGTGTATGTGTGTGTTTCATAACATTCATTAGTCAATTTTCATCTTTTTGAGACAATTTAGGAAATATAGAAATATAGAGAAACACAAAAATCTTTCGTTTGGTTACATCACAGAGAAAAACAATTCTTATTTATGTCTCATACACATTCATCCAGGCAAGTTTTCCTTTACTAATTTTTTAATCAGGAAAAGTGGACTAAGAATATTTCTTAATAACCAAATAATTATGATTTTGGTAAGCTGATTATTTACTTCCAAATTTATTTGGAGAATGAATGCTTTTTAGTGTGTCATAAACAATATTTATTATTTAAATGAGGTACAATGTAGTTTTACTTTATTAAAGTACTTGGAATAGCTTTAACTGCCATATTTAGGTGTTATATTGTATATTGAAAGGTGTATAGCTTATTTCTTCAGAAATTTTGCAGTTCTCTTGTTATGTTTAGAAATACTTTATTTTTAACTCTGACTAGTATTAGGATTCTACTATGAAATATGACTTTCTTATTAAAAAAAAACCTCATGTAACAAATTTAAAAAGAATCCAACACACCCCCTCCCATGTCCAGCATCAATTCCTTATCATCTTCATCTTCCTGTCTTGTGTTCCCTCATCTACTTTCTTTTTTGTTTCCTTACAAATATCCTCATCTGGTTTCTTCCGGTGTGTTACATAGATGATACATTTTGAATCCCTGTTCCTCCTAAGTGTCTGTCTTTATCCACGAATTGTGAATGATATCTTCTCTAGTGATAGAATCTTGGTCTACAGTCCATTTCTTTCATAGCTGATAACTATTTCACAATTTTTTTTTAGCTCACAGTATGTTGCAGACTAAAATGCACATCTTCATCTCAGTTTTTTGTGGTCTGACAGGTTTTTTTTCCACCAGATATATGAGATATCATTTTTATCATGGGCCTGTGCTTCTTCACTATTCTCTCTTGTGAGCACATGGATCTAAGTTTATCTCTTTTATAAAGTGGTTCCCTGCAGTGAATATAATGTTATAGCTGTTATCTATTATCATTTAGATCTGTAGGACTAAGAACAGCCTTCTTTTCCCTCCTATACTTCTACCAATGCAGGTTGTGTTTTCATTAGAAGTCAGGGTGGTTCCATCACATTATTGACCTAAACCAGTCTACAAATTGATTAAAATATTAATTAATTTACAGCTGTTGCCAATTAGTGTGTACTGGCACAGTTGATTCCTTTGATCCAAGCCCAGGATCTTAGCAATATCGCTGTCAATTTTCATCTAATTGGAACAACCTATTACATAGTATTCTCCTTGATGCATGAATCTGTCTATTGCAGATTCGCTGTCACCCCTCACATCATTCCAGTTGTGAATTTGTTCTGCTTTGCCTGAAAATCATTAAACCATTTGATGAGAGCAATTAGTAACAGGGCAAGACAGAAAACAGAGTCATGGCCAGTCAAGCCAACAGATGACTTCAGCCTTGTCCAACATTCTGACTGAGCGATAAGTGCAGAGCTGGACTCTGAACACCCAGCTAAATCCCTCTCAGACGCCTGAACATTAGAAACTGTGAGATCATAAAGGTTAGTTGTTTTAAGCCACTTTGTTCTCAGAAAAATTTGCTACATAGGAATAAAAAATTAATATGGTAGGTGTTAGGTGGTACTGTTCTTACCCAATCATTTAATTCAGATATTTGGAGAATTGTATCATTTAGAGTAGTATATATTAATACACATGTATATATATTCGAGTATCAAAACGATCAAGAGTGTTTAGTTTATAAAAGTTGTTTTTGAGCCTCCTTAGAATAGCCTACTTTGAAAAGTAGAGAATGGCTACAAAGGCTCTATTTTACATTCACAATAATAAACATAATTTTGTACTTAAGGCAAAGTTATTTCAGAATTGAAAAGTAGGTAAATGCGTAAATGGAACTTACAACTACATCTTGGAGTAGGTACCCAACCACTACTAGTACAGATTGCTGTATTTCCCTGGGATGAAGGATAAAACCCTTCTTTACAATTATAGGTGATTTTATCTTCACTTCGGTGTTCAGCTCTTTGAGGTGTGTAGAAGCCATTGGCAATATCAGGAGGATCACATATTACTTCTGAAAAGAAACAGGATGTGTGGCTAATGAAGATATCACAACCCATTTAAAATAATCAAGCACATGAAAATTAAAAAGTGCACTTTATTTATTTGTCCTTAGCACAGGAAATACTGACATAAATATCAGTACATCCTCAGGGACCGTCCTATTATTCTCTGTATTGTTCCAATTTTAGTATACTTGCTGCCAAAGTGAGGAATCTTATTTCCTTTTCAATGTCAGTGTTCAGTAAAAATGTCTACTAAAGTTTATCAGATAAAATGTCTAACTTTTCTTTAAATCATCCCATCTTTATCCAATGCTATCCACACGTCATGATATTCTATATCTGGCAATCACCTCATGATATATGACTTCAAGTATTCCTTTCACTCTCTTCAACTTCCTTGTCTTCTGTAGCTGCCATTTCCCTTTAGTGAATATGAGATAATTTTTCCATAAAAATACACGTTATTACAATCATTCAGTAGAGAATATTATTACCAATTAATTCAGACAAAACTATAGACATGTGAAACTAGATATGACATAAAGCTACATTTAAGAGCAGGCAGGCCGTCTCATGGTGAGCTGACTAGGCGAATCGCCAGAGGAGGGGGAGACAAGCAGACACAGAAGAACGCAAAAAAAACAACACAGCAAGAACAAGCAGAAATTGGGGATATATAATAAATTAAAAAAAACTAAATCTTAAAAAAAAAAGCTACATTTAATAGAGAAGCTGAGTGTTCATATCAGATTTCAACGTACCTTGTCCCTCAGCAGAGGAAACCCATAAGCTGAAAATGACATTGACAAGAAGCAGCATGTTAGATATCCCTGATGGTGTATACATACATATATTCCAATTGCACTATTTATTTCCACTTTGCTTCAGTAGCAGTTTTCAAGTGTGGCTCTGAATTTAGGTGCACATAAAGCAGCCAGCTAATTGACGTCATTAAGTAAATTTCAAAGTTCAAGGAGTTTTGCAAAATCACTAATTGATTCCTTTCAGTGGTTCATAGCTCTTATATGTACATGAAATGCAATGAAATAGATTAGAAAAAGTCCATAAAATAAGCTAAATGTGGTTAAGTAATATTACCAGTAGCAAGATTTATAATTTAGTTATTAATTCAGTGTTTCATTGAAATAAAGATAGGTAAATTCCTCATAGGAACAAAATAAAGCCTGTAAGATCATGTTTCTCTTCAATATATAGCTCTAAGCCAACCTCAGTGTAAAATATTTTTCCTTTGGAAATCTGTCAATAACTACCACTAAAGTTAAATGAACACCTCTCTTATGAATCACACATGGCAATTTATATGTTGTAAATGAATCCATAGTGTATGCCCACAAAAGGATACATACAGAATCCTCTAGAGAACCCTGACTAATACAGCTTGGTCCTATTGGTGGTTCTTCAGAAATAGAACCTTAAAAGTGGGAGTTCTGAATTGGTTCTGGGGTTTTTGCATTTGGCTCTTTACTTTGATTGGATTCTAAGGCACTAATGACTATCTTTCCGATAATAAAGAAGGCCCTGACAAGGCCCATGGCATCAATAGAAAAATAGAAAAATGCAATATATCACCACTGGATATGACTACATCCACAGTTATAAGAGGCAAGGCTGTGGTTGTGAGTATTCTTGACACCACAACAAAGTTTTGTGGGCTTAAAATATACAATATTATTGGCTGGTTGTTCCTCATGATGCTGGATACAGTTACAAAAGAAATGGATGAGCTGAAACCTTCAAATTTGTAAGTAAGGCACCACAGGAAAGAAGTGAAAGTCTCTATGTGTACCCTGAAAGAAAATCTTGTTTCATGCAGCCACAGAGTTGAGATTGCTGAAAACCAGACCCAGAGTCTCATTGTGCTTATAGCAGAGTAATGGAAACTAAATCTCAACCTTGCAAGGCATCTGTGGTTAAAGTGAGGACATTGATTATAAAAAAGTGGAATCCAGGAACTGGATGGAGACATATGGATTAATGATGATGGCTGTGGGGACACTGAAACCCTAAATTCTGTGAAGACTTTTTAATCAGATAAACCTGTAATACTCTGCCTTGAGAAGACAGCCACATGACCTCCAGCCTATCCAGCCTATCCTGACTTGCAGTGTGCCCCAAGGTGTCGGCCATCGATCCAAAACCTGAAGAGATTATCCCTGCCCCACCAGATGAAACTGCAGCAGAATTCCCTGAGGAAATTGGCTTGCAAGATACTTCTAATACTTCTCATTACCCACCCCCACCACTCTTCTTTGCTTCCAGACCTATTACTACACTAAAGTCACAACAAGCCCCATAGGTGAAGTACAAAGTGTGACCCATAAGGAATTATATTATGGTCCAAAAGAATTACATGAAAATTTCCAATTTTTATAGACAAAAATCAGGGGAATATGTGTGGGAATGGATCTTAAGGGTGTGTGATAATTATGTAAGGAATATGATGTTGAATTGGGATGAATTTATTGATATAGGTACACTAAGCATAGATTCTGGATAAAATGCTGTAGCTCGAGGGGTTAGAAACGGCCCCAAGAATTTGTTCAAGTGGCTGACTAAAACATGGATACCAAGATGGCTGAGGTTATTTGAGGTCAGGATTACAGAATTGCCCTGGTATAATATAGATGAAGGCTTAGAGAAATTGATGGTTAGAATAGTTTTACCATGGAAGACTTGCTGACTGACTCCAGGAATATCCAGAGGATTCTGTATCCCCACCAATGTGAACAAGAAATGTGTGAGTCTAACTCCATCTACCCTGCAGAGCTCTATGGTTACCACAATGAAAGGCAGATTCAAAGCAGCAATCAAAATAATCTGAGTTGCATAGAGTTATGGCATTGGCTAATAGATCATGGAGTATCTAGATGTAAAATAAATGGGCAGTCTACATAATGTCTTCTGGATCTGTATAAGCAGAAGAGTTCTAGGTCGAATGAACAAAACTCTAAACCAAATTAAAGATGCAAAGAATCACAGCCACTTAATAAATTCCCAGGCTTGAGACAGTTTACAGACCCAGAGGACCTTGAATGAGGAGAAGGCCAGGTCTCCTTAGGGAAGGATCCTGTTAAACTGCAAATATTTATACTGTTAATCTTTCTCCCAAATTTCCCCAAGGTGATCTATGATCTTTTACCAGAGTAACTGTGCATTGGGGAAAAGGAAATGATCAGGCATTTTGGGGAATATTATACAATGGCTCAAAAGTGACATTAATTCCAGGAGAACCAAAGTGTCACTGTGGTTCACCAGTCAGAGTAGGGGCTAATGCAGGTAAGGTGGTTGTTGGAATTTCAGCTCAGGTCTGTCTCATTATGGGTCCTGTGTGTCCATGGACCTGTACTGTGGTTATATTCCCAGTACCAGAATGCATAATTTGGATAGACATCCTCAGGAACTGGCAGAATCCCCACATTGGATCCCTGGATTTTGGCATGAGGGCTATTATGGTAGGAAAGGCCTAGAAGAAGCCCTTATAACTGCCCCTACCAAGCAAAATAGTAAATCAAATGCAATACTGGATTCCTGCAGGGATTGTAGACATGAGCACCACCATGATGAATTTGAAGGATGCAGGGGTGGTGATTCCCACTGCATCACCATTCAACTCTCCTGTTTTCCATGAGCAGAAAACAGATGGATCTGGGAGGATCACAGTAGATTATCATACACTTAAACAAATGTTGACTCAAATTGCAGCTGCTGTCCCAGATGTGGTATCATTGTTTGAGCAAATCAGTGCATATCCTGGTACCTAGTATGCAGCTGTTGAAATACCAAATGGCTTTTTCTCAAATGCCATTAGTAAGGAATATCAGAAAGTGTTTGCTTTCAACTGGCAAGGCCAGCAGTGTACCTTCACTCTCTTGCCTCAAGTATATATGAACTCTCCATCAAAAAATGGAATATACTGTACTGGCTGGGCTGATTGATCCTGATTATCAAGGGAGAAATAGGATCGCAATTACACAGTTGAAGTAAAGAAGAGTTTGCCTGGAATCCAGGAGATCCCTTAGGGCATTACTTAGTACTATCGTACTCTGTGATTCTCATAGTACTCTCGTACTCCGTGATTAAAATCAATGGAAAACTGCAACAAGTCAATCCAGGCAGGACTAACCATGGCCGAGAATCATCAGCACTGAAGGTTTTGGTCAGGCAACCAGGCAAAGAACCACAGCTTGCTGAGGAGTTTGCTGAAGATAAAGGGAACTTGGAATGGGTAGTGGAAAAAAGATAATGAAAAAGAGTAACTCCTATTATGGGACCAGTTACAGAAACAAGGACTGTAACATTCATGAATATTTCTTCCTTATTTTGTTATGTGTATGTATGTATATGTAAACAAAAGGAGTATCTTTGTTTTCTTCCCAATCCTTTCCTATTATCATATGTCCTATGTTGTATGAGTATCATTTTCTAGTATTTATGATGTTATGTTTAAGAGTGAATATTACCAAGGTCTTGCACCTTATTCTGGAGGGATTTAGTGCATTTCTTGTTGTACACAGGGCAATTGAGTATTAAGTGAAAAAAGAAATTACGGTTATTGTTTAATTTAGAGATTGAGTATGCTTTAAAGTGTTATGTAATGCTGCCAAGTTGACAAGAGTTGTAATGTGATGGATAGGCTGAAGTTTCAACTTGGTCAGGTAATGTGCCCAGTGCTTGCTTGACCAACTGTAATGGATGGACATTTCCTATACTTTAATCATCAGTGTGTTTATTGCATCTAGGGCTTATTACACCTACAATCAACTGAGGAGATTGCCTTCAGCAATTGGTAAAATCTCATCCTATCAGTTGAAGATCTTAAAAGGCCTAGTGATTTCAGCGTTCAGTGAGAGAGTTTCTGTCTCTATTTCAGAGAGACAGAGTCTCTTGGGGAATTCATTGAGGGCCTTCATTTGAATTCCTGACTTGAAATTTACACTATGGAATTTGAACTCATGGATCCCCACAGTCATGTGAGACAATGTTATAAAATCTCATGTTATTTATAGATATCTCCTGTTGCTTCTGTTTGCCTAGGGAACCCTGAGCAATACATACATGGACAGATATAGATACATAGAATGTATGTATATTAAAACAGAAAAGATGCATATCATGGAAAAGATAAAGCTGTGGAAAAGGTCATCATAGAAGGTCTTTATATTTGTCCTGCAGAGTCTATTCATCTTCCTCTGTATACATTTGAGGTAATAAACCTGAGCAAGGAATATGAAAGGATTTTGAAACATATGAGTCGTTCTAGAGAATAACCAAACTTGAGGTTAGCAATGGAACTTCTTATATTGTTAGTCTCAAAAATAGGACTTGCAAGACTGACTCTTTTTTTAAAAATTATATATCTCTCCCTTTCTGCTTGTTCTCCCTGTGTTGATTTTTGCATTCTTCTGTGTCTGCTTGTCTCCCCATCGTTGCGGAGGCCTGCCGAGTCAGCTCACCGCACGGTGACCTTGCGACCTTGCCTGCCCGGGGGCGACTTGTCCTGCCCGCAGGGCTTGCCCTGCCGGCAGTGGCTTTGCCCTGCCCATGGAGGCTTGCCTTCTCAAGGCGGTCTGCCCCCTCAAGGAGTCCCTGGGAACCCAACCCGGTGCCTCCCATGTGTTAAACCGGCATCCTACCAATTGAGCTACAGCTGGCCCCTAGACTGGATCATGAGTCAGTATAATATGTCTGAAGTCTGATTTGGAAAAAAAAAGTGAGGAAGGGATGAGGAAAGATAGACCCTTCATACCTAGGTTGCCAAGATATCCATGGATTTAATCATATCAAGGTTGCAAATATTATGCGAGGTAAAACTTAATTAAATCGGAACATGAAAGATACAAAATTGGGAGAGTTAGTTTACTGGATTCAAAAGGGAAGGCACCATAATGAAAAGTCAGTGACATGTTTTATCCTTTGGCTACAGTTAACAGAACTGATGAGTATGAAAGTAGAAATTTAAATTGAACAGAGACCAGATGACAAAGTGCAATAAATTTTCTTCAGTCTGTATTGACCTTTAAGGTAAACTCATTTAAGAAGAGGAAAACTTTAACGGCACAAAAAATTATACCTCTTCACCTCTGAGCAGTCAGAGCTGTTTTGCTGGGTGGCAGGACCAAGATAGTAAAGAAACTAGAGGATACAATAAGAAAGAATTTACTTATTTTTTCAAACATCATTAATCCCTGGGAGATTCTTTACTTAAAGAGAAGATCAGTATTATGAACTTAGGAGCTCTTCCCTTGTTTTTGAGTACTATGGTGTAGATAGATCTGTTTGAGTCCAACAAGACTCTCATGAGTATGAGGAAGTCTATGAATGGCATCCGGAATCAATCAGGAATGCTGAACCAGTAGGATAATTAGCCTGTTGAAATGGGTGCAAGGAATAAGGAAATGAGTATACCCTGAAAAAAACACCAATGTCCTGTTCCCGCCTTGCATGCCACATGGAACAGCCTTGCAGAAGCCACGAATGTTCTGTTGAATGCACTATTTCAGCTACTTTGTGGATGGAATATTTTTATTTGATGTATGCCTGATCCAGGGTATGATAAATGCTGTCATAAACCTAGCTCCAACAGTGCACCCTCACCACCACCACCATCGCCTTGCACCTCCATACAATTAGACAAGATATACTAAGGAAGTTTTATCTGATTCATTGTACTGATTGTTGTTAACCAGCTTTTCTCATGTCAAAAAAGAGGAAAAATTCAAAGAAAGGGTGGAGAACAAAGGAGAGGGTGGGATGGCACAAGAGAAAATAAAGTTAACCTGAACCTAGTGGAAAATTTTACATACTCGCTAATTTCCCCAATGAATGGCTAAAGTGAGACTGTGTAGAACTGAATGTCAAATATAACAGTGTCAGAAGTTGTGGGGACACATAGGAGACCTTCCTCCTTCTCCAATATTAACAGGATCCTTGGGCAAAATTTTGACTAAAGAAATATAAAGCTGCTGTTCAATCCTAGATTAAAAAGGCAAGAGAAAACAAATCTTACCCTGAATACAAACTAAAGAATATAATTGGAACACTTTACCACTATGATAATAAAGCAACTCATAAGAATGAGTTCATATGTATTGGGGCCGGTCTGTAAAGGTTTATTTTTAAGCTGAATTACAAAATAAGAGGTTCTCTTGAGATAACAGTTCCAGAGAGTTCTGCATTAGAATGACATTTTTAAATATAGAGAATCTGATTCTTGAGCCTAATCACAACTTAACCAAATTTTATCTCAAATAAATCATTGGAAATGAGTATAAATCCATTGGAAAATAGTAATTATTTATCAATTGAGCCCATCTTTATTTTACACAGTAATAAGTGATGTAATTTTATCTATTTATATCATATAACTAAAGATGATAATGCTTTCATTTTATTTGTGATATCCCTCTCAAGATTATTGTAAAGAAAAATAAACACCTAAGAGAAATGAGAGAAAACATATTAAAAGTTTATTTTTAAAAACTGTATTTTTAAATTTTAATTGTAAATTTCTAAAGAAACTAACACATTTTAAATTTCATATATATTTGAAATATTTGGCCTTCTGGAGACCCTGGAATTAATGACATTTCAATAGTTTTTAACATTCCCAACTAGCAAACACATGCTGAGTTCTAAATAACACTCTCTAATACAGAGAATCAGAGCTACCTCCTAAGATACTTGATGATAGGTATTGGACAGCACATTATATATTATATATATTATATATTATATATTATATATTATATATTATATATTATATATTATATATTATATATTATATATTATATATTATATATTATATATTATATATTATATATTATATGTTATATGTTATATGTTATATGTTATATATTATATATTATATATGCAGCTATCAACAAAATAATTGATTAGAGGCAGCCATCATACATCATTCTATCATCATTAAGTGAAAGGTTTGGGGGCAATTATATATTCACAAAATGTTACATTGACTTGTATTGATCTTGCTAAGTATAACCATAATCAATTCTGGAGGAACTATCTGGCTGTCACTACTTGGGTCGGTTTGGCCAAATCAGGATTACTAATGGGGACAGCCTTAAAATATAGGCTGCCTTTTTGGATGCAAGAAAAAGTGCCAAAGTGTGATGGTTAATTCCATATCTCAACTATGCTAGATTATGGTGCACTGCAGCTTGGTCAAGGAAGTTCTGACTTGATTGTTACTATGGCAGTATTTATTAGATGGATTAGAAACTATAGACACTTGATTTCAGATACAGCTAATTGCATCTATATATTTAACAAGAAACTTGCCCGCAGTAATGAGGGGATTTCCCCCATTCAATGAGTTTGACGTTTCAAAGACACATCTGAGGAATTCAGAAGTCAGAAGGAATCTCTGCCTATAAGTCAGCGGTATAGGTTTTTCCGGGGAATTCGAAATCAACTTCATCAGAGTTTCCAACTTGCAGCCTACCCAATGGAATTCCTAAGGGTTTATTTGCCATAGTTTGGTGAGCCAATTTCTGTAATTAATCTTTCAATATTTACACAGATATTTGGATGTGTGTGTGTGTGTGTGTGCATGTGAATCCTTAGGCTGGGTTTCTATGGAGACACTAATAAAGAAGGCATTGCTTAGAAAATATTTTAACCTAAATGAAATCTGGTCAGTCCTTGAACTCAAATTCCATTTTATGGAAAAACAGTTGATAAGAACACTAAGATGAATAACACCAGGAGATAATATGAAGGCTTGTTAATGGATGGACTACAGAAAATCATGTCTTCAGTGATAATGCACTCCTGTGCATCTGAACCTATTGTAGGTGAGATCTTTTGATTAGATCACTTCAGTAGAGCATGACCCAGGGTGGGCCTTAATCTTCTTATTGCAGTTCTCTATAAACGGGATGAATTTGGAGAGAAATACCACAGCAACACAGAGAAAAACCCACAGGAGCAGAGAGAGAAAGCCTTGAGAACAAGGAACTTAAATCAACGAAACCCAGGAGAGAGGAAGCCAGAAGATGAAGGAAAGCAAACCCGAAGAGAAGGGAGAGGCCTGCAGATGCCTCCATGTGGCAGTCTATGGAGAGAAAAGCATCTCCTCCTGAACCTTCATTTGGATATTTTCACAGACTTGGAACTATAAGCCTGCAGCCAATAACCCCCCATTGTAAAAGCCAAGAGATTTCTGCTATATTGCTTCCAGCAGCTTTTAGAAAACCAAAAAATGCAATAAAATGATACGCCCCAATACTGGGATATTCTATAAGGAAACAGTTTCATTCAGATTAAAAAAGTAAATATCGTGGGGGCCGGCTGTAGCCCAGTGGATAGGGTGCCGGTTCACCACATGGGAGACCCTGGTTTGGTTCCCGGGGACCACTCGGGCGGGCAGACTGCCTTGAGAAGGGCGAGCCGCCATGTGTAGGGCAGAGTCACCTTGGGCAGGTCAAAAAGCCACCATGGGTAGGGCAAAGCCACCACGGGCAGGGCAAGACGCCTACGAATGGAGCAGAGCCGCCCGCAAACAGAAGCAGAGCCGCCTACGTGGTGAACTGACTCGGCATGTCCCCGCAGCAGGGGGAGACACAGCAGACACAGAAGAATGCAAAAATGAACACAGCAGGAACAAGCAGAAAGGGGGGGGGATATGTAATTAAAAAAATAAAAAACAAACGAACAAAAAAGTAAATATCTTTATTGCAAATGTTTTGTAAAACAACATATAATAATATAGGGAAGAAATACTCTTTTAAAAGAAAGTGAAAAGAGAAAGCAGTCTTTTGCTTTAAGGAGCAATTATAAGGAATGATTAGGAAGATGATATCAAGGAATTGCCAACAACATTCATAGGTGGAAATGATATCTTTTCTCTGTTTGCAGATATACTGATTTGTTGGAGATTCATGTTGAATAGGTCAGAGGAGAATTTTATAATGTATGTAAATTATTTTTTCATGGTTAACTCCACCCTCCCCCCCCGACACACACACACAAAGAGTGGCATTTAAAGAAGGACAAATAACTACAGAAAATGTTTTTGGAAAAATTTTAACAATGGTTCAATCTAGATTTTGCTCTAACACTTTTATTATATAGTTATTCTAAGAGCTCTGAAAGTTTACAGGTTAAGGAAAATATATGTTTGGGTATAACACTGAAATAGAATTTTCCCTGGTCTGCTGTGTAAACCTCATGGCTATGGGTAGGCTATTGTGTCTAACAATAATAATAGAAAATGGTTGGTGGAAAACTTTACAGCCAGTATATGCCAAAGGACCACCTCAAAAATCATGTTTTTTCTTGCAAGGGAGATTTAAGCGTTCAGGGATGGCTTCTGGCTCTTATGAATCATCTAAGTATCTCAGATGTGACACAAAATTGAATGTACAGCATCACCTACAAAGTGTTCTTGCACTAACATATTGTTCTTGTTGAAGATGCTGAGTCTCTGGGAGTGGCAGGAGTGAGAAGTGGAGGTGGACTCCCTGCTTGCTTCTCCCTATGCTCAGCTGTTTCATGGGGTGAGTTCCTCAGTCTAACTCCATTAGTGCTGTAGTTCCTAGAGGTAGTTTTGAAATTCAAGCAATAAGATCAGGTCTAGCTTTAAAGGTTTAGGTTTTGTAGGAATTAAAATATTTCTAGCTCTGAGTGATTTAGCTCATTAAAGTTGTTTTTAATGTATGGACAGAGAAATTTAAATTCAGAATCTTCTTGTTGAATAATTTTCAAAACCCTTCTAGTCTGAGAAAATCATGAATATGTTATACATCTCAAGATCATCGCAAACAAGCTCTTCTTCCTTCTCCACATGTATTCCTTTGCTATGCAGCCATCTCTATTTTTAAATAGCATATTCTTGGTAATCAATGGATAAAGGTAGAAAAATTTGTGCATACACATACATAGGTAATAGTTAAGCATCTACTGTCACTCCTATTATTTCTAACCTAGATATAGTCAGTTAAATATTTTATTGTAATTTATGTTAATATTATTTCTACAAACATTAATTCTGTTATCAAAAAAACTCATGTGTGTGTGTGATTATACCTAGTATTGAAAATCTAATACTTTTTAAGACATGGTTAAAATTCTTATATACCCAAGTGACACTATTTCTCTCTATGATTTGTTTGGATCCTGGAGTATGCTAGACAACTTGTAAAGGATCACACATTTCATCATATTTGTTATATTTATCTATTGAAATGTAATAGGCTTATATTGGGAAATGATAAATAATTACAGATACCATGTTTCTTATATATGGTACAAATTAGTTGACTTCACATACATATGAGGTAATGTGATTTTGAAGTTGAAGACCACACTATATTTTAAATTTTTTCTGAAATACAGAGTCTCAGAAAGCTTCAGAAGTTTTGGAAAAATTTTGAGTGTATTAGTAGAGTGCTAGACAAAGCAAGCTTTGTGGTGACTGCACTTAATTTCTTACAATAGATATTTTATAAATAAATCAGATATCATTTTGGTTTGCCAAATTTTAATGTGGAATGTTTAAGTAGCGAGGCAACCATCTTTCCAATTATAATTCCATTATCCAATTAACATTTAACACAAATTCTGATATGAACACAACGAATTAACACGTAGAAAATAAAATAGAGATGAATTGGATTAATAATGGAAAATTTAGAATGAATGTGTTTATTTTAATTACATGAATATGTATATGAAGTTTTATCCATATCTGGGATATATCACTCTCCCTTCCTGACATATTGCTCAAAAAGTAGATTTTGGTGTCTTTGGCTTAAATCTAGGTTTACACTTGAATTCAATGTTATCCCCTGTTTTGGAATATAGTTTTTTGTTATATGTCCATTTCAACTCTATGTTATGTTCATTCAGGGTCTCCTCTGAGATCACACATTCCTCTGTAAGGAGGAAAAATATGAACATAAATATTAACACAAAACCTCTTTTTCATATACTTCTAGGTTTTCAATAGAATCTTAGATACAGACTCAGGTATTCTTTCTCAAAATATTTTTTAAACCACCTCTATGAAAATAAACTTCATGTAGATTTTTTTTTTAAAGATTTATTTATTTTATTACATATCTCCCCTTCCCCCCGCTGTGGCGACGCGCCGAGAGTGGTCACTGCGCAGGCGCGGCTTTCCCCACTTGTGGGCGGTCTCTGCGTCCATTCACGGCCTGCGCTTGCTTCAGTTCGAGGGTGGCTGGCTGCGCTCCATCCGCGGGCGACCTGCGCTGCCCGTGGTGGCTCTTGCCCTGTCCGTGGCAGCTTCTTGCCCTGCCCACGGTGGCTCTGGCCCGCCCATGGCGGCTTGCCATTCTCAAGGCGGTCTGCTCGCTAGGAGACGTCCCCGGGAACCGAACCCGGGCCTCCCATGTGGTATACCGGCGCCCTATCCACTGGGCTATCGAGCCGGCCCCCATGTAGATTTTTAATTGTGGAAATAGAAATGTTGAAAATAAGTATTACATTTAATAAGTGATAGTAAGATATTATTATCTAAGAATCATAATGTGGATTATCACCTTAAGCATCTTGCATATATAAACTTTCCATGACTGTTATCTTTGAAAAATAATTTCCCAGACTTTGTTTCCACATGTATTCATGTTTGGCCATCAAGCACTGAGCAGATTTTAATCCAATTAAATTCTATCATAAATACCAAAAAGTAACTTTTGACTGTACTTTTCCAGGAACCATGGAGTATTGAAGTAGTTACTTATGCATTTTGATGGTTCTGTCCACTGCCCATTTCTACATGTTACATGTGGGTTGCCCTGAAGTACATAATAGGCCTGGCATTGATACTCCACTGATGCTCCTGGAGCATATTCTGCTCGTGGAAATGTAATCAAATCTCCATTGTCAATAGCTGGAGGAATCCTACATTTGGATTTTGTTTCTAAAAAATGTTACTTATTGAGAGACCACATCAACTTATAGGTTAAATTGAGGTCAATAAAAATACAGCACAATATATAATATCAAGTCTTGTGTGATTTCTTAAAGATAGAAATGTTCCACTATAAAAATTTTTAGCAAATATAGTGAGAGTTACACCATTTCTCAGCCATCCTTTCACCTTACACTAAGTCACAAGTTAAGTATTTATATGTTTGGTTTGTCATATTCCAATATTAAATATCATTTGAGATATCCTCAAAAATCATACAGAAAAATCAAAATGAAATTCTATAAATGTTCAAGGAATCCACACGGAAGAAAAAAAATGTAAGTGGGTAAAAGAAATGGAAGAAACAAGCAAAAAAAACATAATAAAATGGCAGATTAACAGTCAACATTTCAAGGATTAATTTAAGATAAAAGACCAAGAATGAATATGTGAAAATAAAGCAATACCCAACTATATGCTGTCTAAAAAATACTCAAGTCAAACATAAAAACTGAAGTATGTTCAACAAAAAGATTAGAAATAATTATACCAGGTAAACATTTAACTTATCAGAATAGAAGTGAATAATATACTATCTCCTTTGC